>JABUQX010022445.1:12500-15000 GCA_015478945.1 Trachelipus rathkii | reverse complement strand
TAGTCCACTTGCACCTTAAGTTACTTCCATCTACCCCTTTAGAGTTACTCCTTAGTCCACTTGCACTTTAAGTGTAACCTTAGTATTTTTTTTTTGTGTGAGGTTGTTTATATTGTTTAAATCATATGTTAAGTTAAATATCTTTTCTTATCAGTCTAGTTATTTAAAAAAATCTCATCATATAGTTTTTCTCATTCTAACCAAAGCATAGTCTTTAATTTTCAATATCTGATATTTAGTTGGACTATATTAATAGATGTGTATATTCCTGAGATCTAAGATTTATACAAAAGGCTTTGTGAATTTAACATGTCGGCACAAATTCTTTTTTATTACTGGTACATTGTTTGTATTATAGAGTTCATTTTTGTGCGACACCATTGAATGTTCGTAAGTCTAAGATTTTTTTATAATTTGTAATTGGTAGTTTGTCAATTTTTATTAATTAGAGTACTCTTTTCTGTTAGTTTTATTATTTTTTTTTTATAGTATTATTAGTAGTAGTAGCCACAATTTGTATGATTATTACTGTATGAGTAGTAAAACTATTGCATATTACAGTTTCTTAGACTTGCAGTAAAAGTTTAGGGATTATGAAAGTATATTCTTTTGAGTATTTGATCAAAGTTTAAACTTTCTTTAAAACCTTATATAATATATATTATATTATATATATATATTATATATAGTATATATATATATATATATATATATATATATATATATTATATATATTTATATATTATATATTATATATTATATTATATATATATATATTATATATAATATATTATATATAATATATATATATATATATATATATAATATATATATTATAATATATATATATATATATATTACGAGATATATATATACAGGGGAACGTTTATTACTCTTCCATATTCATTTAAGTATGTTACCAAAAAATAATTTATAAAAGAAACAAAAGGCTTCATAATAGTATTACTTATATGTAGTGTTCATTTTACACTTTTTATTATTTTTTTATAAAATGACCTAAACAATATTAATATATATATATATATATAATTATATATATATATATATTAATTATATATATATATATATATTATATATAATATATATATATATATATATATATCATACTATATATATATATATATATATATATTTATATTATATTTATATATCTATATTTATATATATTATATATAATACTATATAATATAATATATATAATATATATTATTATATATATATATACTATATATATATATATATATATATACTATAGATATTATAAGTAAATTTGTCTTGCTCTATTGGGGGCCACATACCAGCTTCAAAAGTCATAAGTAATAGGTAAAAGTATCAGTGCCTTAAAGATTTTTATATATTATATATATATATATATATATAATATATATATATTTATATATATATATATACTATATATATATTATATATATATTTATATATATATATATATATATTATATATATATATATATAAATATATATAATTATATATATATATATATATATATATATATATATACATATATATATATATATATATTATATATATATATATATTATATTATATATAGTATATATATATATATAATATATATATATATATATATATATATATATTACTTTAATGTTATTATATAAATTTATTTAGATATAATAAACTGTTAAATGTTTTGGTATTTTTGTTCCTTTTTTTTGCATCGTCATTTTTAATTTGTGCATAGCTTTTATTTTTTCTTGTTCGTTTCGGCTGTTGTTTTAATTTTTGTTTTTCTGTTGCATTTTTTGTGGTATGTTATTATTTTATTATTATTTTATTGTATTTTAATTTTTGTCAGTGTACAGAACCCACCAGGCTCACTATTATTATTATTAATTATTATTATTATTATTATTATTTATTATTATTATTATTATTATTATTATTATTATTATTAACATACCCACCTTGCTGTGGTGGGGAGGCTCAGCTACCTTTTTCAAATTGTATCTGCGAAGACGCACGTTAAAGTTTTTGTTTGATTTATCTCTTTCCTTCCCCCCCCTTCTTACTACATCTTTTATGTTAATGATTCTCTTTGTACTATTACTATTATGTATACCTCCATCCGAGGTAGGTTATGCTTTTAATATTATTATTTATTATTAGTATCTAGATTGTAATTTTATTATATCTTTTTTATGTAATTCTTTGTTACTTTTCTGGTAATCCCCTACCACACCAAACAAACAACCCAACAACAAAAACCAAACAAAAGCGGCACAATAAATCTGAAACAGAAAAAAAGACAAGAACACAAAAAAACAATGACAACAGAAAGAACATAAACCGACGAAAGGGCCCGGAAATAGTTAAGGAGGAAAAATTTTAAATCTTGTTTTATGAATTGATTATTATTATTTCATTTATATTTTAATGTAATCCCCGTTCTTCTATACCCGTTCCTTCCAGTTTTTATCCCTTCTCCTCCATTTTCTGTACA
>JABUQX010022445.1:0-7500 GCA_015478945.1 Trachelipus rathkii | reverse complement strand
TATATACTATAAATATATATCATATATATATATATATATATATATAATAACTATATAAATATATATATTAATACAACTTAATTCTTCTACAAAATCAATTATTTTCTAAAAATTTCTTTCGAAAATATTTATTTAAGTTGAATTAATAAATGTATTTCTTTTTATAATTAAATTATTAATTAATTGAAATTATTTTTAATTTTCATCCTAAGTTTAAGAACTTTTCATGTTTTGACTACATTCTAAATTTTAGACTAAACCCCGGCCCCGGCCCCCCCGGCCCCGGCTAAATTTAGAGCGCCCCGGCCCCGGCCCCGGCCCCGGCAAAAATTCCCGCCCCGGTCGGTCCCTAAGTGGAGGCAAGGGTGACTGCCCCTTTCCCTCGGTGGGAACAGTCATTACTCCTTATCCTACATGTATCAGGCTCTGTATCTGTTGCACTGTGGATTCAATCTTTAGCAAAAGCAGAGACTCACCCGGTACAGTTGTGGGATTCAATAGCGACTGGATATCAGTTTACATTGATGGCTTGAAATGTAAGGAGGTGGAGAGATCGACTTATTTCCGACCTCTCAGTCATTCCACTCCCTTCCACCTTGTTGTCTGTTTCTCGGCCTGAACTGAAGCGGTGTTCTATGGCGTGAACAGAAATCAGTAATTATTTACCGAGGATAACTATGTCATCTTTTCCAATTCTAGAAGCGCTCTCTAGGCGTTGCTTAACCGATCGAATTAGAAACCCTTTGGTCTCTGTAATTCAAAGGTCCTTCTGCTAGTTGCATGTCCCTTCCTATGTGAGTGTTCCTGGAAACGAGCATGCCGATAAGGAGGCTAAACGTGGTAACTCTCAGGCTGTCGAATGCCCAGTACCTTCCTCCTACGGTGCGTCTGGTACACCCTACTACAGATTTTTCTATCACTATACGTGGGTGTTTCCTTTCTGGTTGACAAACATGAGCAGAGGTGGGATGTCCCGACCTGCCCATTTTGCTCATCCAACTGGTTTCGGCTTACAGTAGTTCAAATCTTTGTAGATACGAGGCCATCTCCGCTTTATAAACAAGTTTTCTGATGACTCATATATACCTCCGAGCAAAGCATTCCGCATCTTATCGAAATTTTCACTTTCGTGTTACCGAGTTTTGCCTTCCTGTTAGAACTGAACATCTTATATAAGATCTAACCCTTTCAGTGCTGTTCATGTTTCGCTTTGTTTAAGAACTTTCCGTTGTTAGTATACTGACTCATTATAACAACATTCCTGTGTGTTCTGGTGATGGTCCCTGTACATCTATTAAAAAAAATTATCATTATTATTATTATAATTATTATTATTATTAAACCTTCGGATTTCTGTGTGCCACCTGGTGAGGACCCTCCCCTCCATCACAACCTCGGCATTCTTGATGGAGCACTGGGGCTTGATGCAATCTTATTCCAAATCATACGCCACTTCCACCCCTCCTCCTCAGCCTGTTCTAACCTTTATACAAATTGCCATCTTGCGTGAGGAATACCTTCCCACCCTTATTACAAACGCACACACATCCATATTGTTAAACGGGAAAACGAAATTTACCAAATTGCAATCCTCCCTGTTACACTACATTACCATGCCACATGTGCAAATTGATGGAGAAAATGATTATCAACCGCTTTCTCCCAACCCTGGAAAACATCCAAGCATTTTCTCCTCTATTTGAATTTAGAATACACCGTTCCATTATTAACCTCCTGCTTTGTTTTAAATCAGTCCTTCTCAAACAAATGTTTTTTGTTTCTTTTTTTTAAAACCTTGAGAGGGCATAAAATTCTATATGGATATTGGGGCAATGCAAAACAATCAATTATTGGCCTGATAGGTCAGCCTCCTGTTTTCTCGGACCTGTGGATGGCTAACAGTTCCTTTCAAGTACGGGCAAACTCTCCCTTCTCTAACCATCTCATGGAAAGGAGGTGCCACGGTAGTGTCCTCAATTGTGATTAGTCTTCTCATTGGCGATTCAATGATGTGCTCTCCAACATCTCCATCCCAGTCCGATTCTCACTTTATGTGGGCAATATGCAGCGCTGAACCAAACTCTCGTATATGGCACGCCATCTGCTAATGACCATTGATTGATTTTTGTTTGAACAAATGGATCATCATGTTACCTCATCTATTACTTTTGGTTACACCTATTCGCACGGGACGATGTCTTAAGGAATTATCTTGTTTTCAAACTCAGAAACCCACGCAACTTATATTCATTCCTGAATCGTTAGAAAATATTGTTACCTACTTCCTCTCATTATACAATGTCTTATCTGGCATTTTGCTATAAAAGTGCTCTTAACTTGCTTCTTCTCTTTCCCTCCTCAAGTATCTTCCAACGTAACTGTCGTTTTACCTTCCGCTAAAGCTGAATTCTTCGCTAAAACCTTTGCTTCTAATTCCCCCTTAACGATTCCAGAGTTATCTCTTTTTCATCTCCTCCAGCTATTTATGCACTAGTACTGTTATTTCTATCAGAGCTGTTATTTCTGATTCTCTCTGGCTTAACAACTAAACACGTACGATCCTGATGGTATTCCTCCTGCCGGTCTCAATAACCTTGTTATCCAGCTTGCACCTGCTTGTAAACTATTTCCTCTATTCTTCTACTCGACTCGTTTCTTGCTTTAAACGCTGCTCTCATGCAAACCTGCTTGAGAAAAGGGATTCCCTCAACCCTTCCAACTATCGTCCTATCCGCTTTAACTTCGTGCTCTTTCTAAAAGTTTCGAAGTTATATTTATAGAAGAGTCTGGAAACATCTGTATTGCTTCAATCTACCTTCTTTTCGTCAGTATGGTTTCGTAAAGAAGCGCTTTACTGGTGATCTTTTTCTGATCTGGTCCTCTCCCCCTTTCGGAAAATCGGTGAATCTTTCGTTGTTGGTGCTGGAATATCGAAAACCTTCAAGAGTCTGGTAGAAAGTTCTGATTCTAAATCCCCTCGTTTCGGTATCAACCTTCTCGCTTGAACTCCCTTTTGATTTCCTTTCCTGTCGTTCTATAGCAGTTTTGTAGACTCCACCCTTTATCCTTTAAATCTATAAATAGTGGTTTTCCTCGGCATTTTGTTCTTCCCAGATCTTATTTTGCATTTACTGACCTCTTAGCTATACTCATCACTATCCATTCCGTATATGCCGACGATTCTACCCTTTATTTTAATAGACGTTCCTCCCAACAACAATTAGCTCCCGTAACCTCTGATCTCTCTCTCTCTCTCTCGAATTTCTATTTTTGGCATTGATAAGGTTGTTTCCAATGCCTCAAAAACTCAATTCCTTCATCTTTCTACTCTGAGAGAGAGCAATAATTTTCACAGCAACGATGTAAACTTCGAAAAAACACAACTGCTAAGACCTTGCAGTCATGTCTCTATAGAAATTATTGGTTAACAATTGTTCAATGACCATTAATTGAAAGGATTACATCATACTTCTCTTTCCAAACGAAGACCTACTAAAAGGTTGGGTGTTCTGAGGCTCCTTCACATCTCTGTAGTTACTTGCTCTTTATAGGGTTGTACGTTCGGCACCTGTATAGAAGGTAATGCTCTCAATCTCAGGATAGGTTCACGCTCACACAGCAGTCACTCGAAAAGGTGGATCTAAGGAGCTTTTCTGTCTTATAACGTATCCTGCCTCGACTAACCTACTCAAGATCTTGACAGACTACCCGAGTATCAATATATAGGGTGATTGCATAGCTCCGCTAGTTAATTCTAATCGCGTAATTACAACAAGACACTGCTCTTCATAGACACGTTTAAATCGCTTGTACCTCCTCACAGTTGAGAATGATTGTGCTACACGTTTTTCTGCAGTTTCATCCTTCCTCTATCCAATTCTGATCCCAGACCTAACCGCTATGTTCAATTTAACATGTATTCCACTAGTAAAGCTCTGAAACACTTCTCTTCCTTCATTATCTATTTTCCCAACTACTTCTCACTTACACACTTTCAGAAACCATGAATGTATACGAGTCAGAAGATCGGTCTTTAAAGTGATTTAATTTGGGGGAACTCTACCGAAGCTTGGAGTTGAATTAGTAAGCCTTTGACGTTTTCCCATCAGAGGAGATTTATATAAAAAAAAATGAGAGCATAATTATTGGACTCTGCGAACTTTATGATCTTGGTGAGATCTAGGCTGGACTTCGAATGTGCCATATACGGCCAAATCTTTAAATCATACTGATCATATTCATATATTCATCATATTTAAATCATATGCTCTGGGACTTCGTCCAATGAGTGCTACCGCATGATGATATGGTTTCATGTTTCTTCTACCTAAGGAGAGTCGAAGGATAGAGATTTAGTTTCAGCCTCGTTTTGAGAAGAGAACATTCAGTGCCGTGACAGTTTGCTAAAACTCTTACGCCCTTAATTCTGATTCAATCTTGAGTACGAGGATGATCCTATTCGCACCACCCTTTTGTTCGTGTACATCAGTGTGGGTGATGTCTTTGAATATCTCAAATCTCACTTCCGAACTGGTTTTACCTATATTCCTATGAAAAAGTTAACAACTCTCGCACTCCCATGAATATGTGAATAGAGACAGTGATTGACGTCATTGTAGAAGTAGGGCACCATCCGTATTTCTGACAAGGGACCGAACTTCAACTTCCCACCTGCAGTCGCGACTGACCAATATCTGTGCACGGTACAGAATGACTTCAAGAGGAGAGGAATCGAGGAACATCAGCAATTATCCTGACTATCACATTTGCGACCCATATTTTCATTATTCGCGAGACATGTTGCATATTTCATGTAATAACCTAGAGTGCTTTCTGCTATTGCAGAACTAGGAGATTTCTAGGTCTTCAACAGGGAAGACTGAAAGTAATCATGAACTTGTATCGATTATTACTCAAAGCGGAAGATTCTCGACAATCTGCAGAATAAGAGATCCATTGAGAGAGAACCCCGAGTTGCGATATTCACAAAATATCAGCGATAACCGTTTCCAAACTTTTAGGCAAAGAATATGAAGAGTAGTATTACTAGGTTTCGCACTATCTCAGATAGGAAGAGAGAGAGAGTGAAAGGCGTAGCAAGGAGGTGAGAAGGAGAAAAGGTAACAATTTCAGATTGCAGGTGGCACCGCATCGCGCAGAATCCGCAATGGACCAACCTATGCTAAAGAGAGAATCTAAAATGGAACTGTAGCAAGCACCCTGCTACAGGGACGATTAATCACGCATTCAAAATAGCGTGTACGAAATTGGGATGGAAGACCAATTGGAAGAAGAAACATAGAGACACGACCGGTGCTATAAATTTCGTCTGAAAACTCCTCGTGAAGAGGTTAGTGTCTACTTCCCAGGTTCCTTAAATCGACTAGCATTGTTATGTCAATGCTACTCAATGCTCAGATATAGCAAGAAACACCCAAATCTCAATCCTGTTCATTTTACAGGATCGAGTGCCACCTCCTCCGTTCGCATAGTCCTGATTAGGATGTCCTGTCTTTATGAAGACCACCTACTTGGCATAATATTTTCCCGCTCTGCAATCTATACCCTATGTGACCGAGTTCTTAACATTTTTAAAACCGAGAATCTCCAGTCTTGCAGATCTGAACGCAATAATTTGCATTTTTATAAGAAGCTGAACCTGCTTCCAAGTGAACAAAATTAGTTCATTTCTTATTACAATTATATTATCATTTCGTTAGGAGTGGCGAATCCCTTAGTATCGTAATTCACCGACACCAGATCACCGCTTACACTGTCGCACGAATATATCATCAC
Source organism: Trachelipus rathkii (assembly GCA_015478945.1). Lineage (NCBI taxonomy): Eukaryota > Metazoa > Arthropoda > Malacostraca > Isopoda > Trachelipodidae > Trachelipus > Trachelipus rathkii. The sequence goes on along the minus strand of JABUQX010022445.1, from coordinate 1,704 downwards.
TCACAGGAACTTCGGGGAGGGGCGATTATATGGCAATATAATTTAGAATAGTGCGAGTGATGATCAGTTATGATTGTACAGGAACATGGTTTATAGCGTTTTAAAAATTTACCTGGGAGGAAACATTGTGTATTATATTAATTTCTCTATTGCCGTGAAAAGTTTATAGGTGATAGTTATGGTAGAGAATGAGATGATCCAATAAGGTTAAAAAACCAATTAAAGTATGAGAAGTATTTTTAAGAGTAGGTATTCCAAAAAAGAGTAGAGAGTAAACTATCAGATAGATTCTGAAGAATTGTGTATGATGGCTGGGAAAAATTATGATATGAGATACAACAGAAAGCTAATGGAGTAAAAGTTAAGAGAGTATAATAGGGAATCCCCAAAAGATGTAAAATTTGATTGAAATTTTTTTTTTGGAAATTTGATGTGAAACTAAAAGTTGAAAATAGAAGTATCAATATGAGCAATGGAATATAGTTAGAGGTTTTGCGAGATGAAACCATGGAGGAACTGTCTTTTTTAAAAAGTAGATTGCCGCAACTGTTATAGGAACGCATTAATCTTAAAGTGATAAATTATATGAAACCCATATTCTCTTAGCACACAAGTACTAAACGAGAGGATTTTACTCTCAATAATTCAAGAGAATGATATTAGTCAAGATAAATGAAATATTTGAAGTATTCGATTATGAAAAAGAAATCTAGAAATTGGAATATTATTTGAGAAGTAGATATATAGTATAAAAGGTATTATTAGTTATATTATTCAATGATTGCAATGTAGTTTATTTCTAATCAGGATTTTACTGCAAGAGATTTCTCCATTTCGTTCACTATGAGATATCCTTCGTAGATGGAAAAAAGCGACATTTTACTGCTGAAACTGTGACTCCAAATTAGGAGAGGATTTTAAGAGATCAATTGCTGCCAAAGATTGTAATGAAGTAATCTCATTTTGTTTAAATGTTAAATATTTTAGAAATAAAAATTTAATTTTCAATAGTTTATTATTAATTTATTATTTTAGTTTTGTTTCGTAAGTTTTTAATTCTTATATTGAAGCTTTAAATAGTCGAAATACATAAAAAGTTTTGATTAATTTGAATAGTTCAACGTGATATATTAATATGTAAAATAACTCAGTAAGCCACTGCCAGCATCTTTATCAGTTCTAAACTAACTACAGAGAGAGTATAATTCAAAGATATACTGCATTTTTAAAACTCTTATGTGTATATTTAATACGAAAGTTATTTTACGAGTAAGAATTTCTTAATTTTTTACCTCTTGAGCAATTACTTAATTTATTAATAATGATAAAAGTATATGAAGAAGTTATCCTCATACCATATTTTAGAATGAGATACTCACTGACAATATAGAGTATAATAAAAGTAATTAATTAGACGTCCGCCATCAAAAATATCGATTGTGTAGGGTGTGGGGAGGATGAAAAACTATCGGTTTTGTATGGAAATTCTTAATAAGCTGACATTAGATTATAAGAAAAACAAATTCTGAGGGTGCGTACAAGTCCATTTTACGATGTTAAAAGGAGCGTCTCATTTGGTCTTTTGAAACATCTAGATACTAAGGAACTAGCAAAGGTAAGAAATTTGAAAGTTTTTAGATAGTCCAGTTTCTGTCGCTGAAGACGTATTAATGGATGAGTAATAGACTGTATATGAACTTCTGA
>JABUQX010022444.1:17500-25000 GCA_015478945.1 Trachelipus rathkii | reverse complement strand
ATATATAATATACTTATATATATAAATATTATATAATATATATAATATATATCTATATAATATATAATATATTTAACTATATATATATATATATAGTTATAATATATAATTAAAATATTATATATATATATATATATATATAATATATCTAGTTATATATATTTGTATATTATAATAATATATAATACATATAGATAGTATTATATATATATATATAATATATATATATGATAATAGAGTTATATATATATATGGCCAGTCAGCAAACAAAAAAAATTTCGGGAGGGTTTACGAATTAAGAATATAATATATATATATATATATACATTATATGATATAAGATATATATATATATTATATATATATAGTATATAGATATATATATATATATATATTATATACTATATTAATATATATAGAGGTTGATTACTGCCGATCTAAGGAATAAAGTGTTCAAACATAATAATAATTTGAAAAATAAAAGTAGAAGATATATTCAATAAAAAATCGTAATTTTAGCTGCTTAACAGCAAATGATTTGATAATTCCTTCTGGTTTAATATTTGTAAAGCTAATGTATGAACACTCATTAAAAGCCAGTTCTGTTAGATTTTCTTCTCATGTATAATTGAAAAAGTTTTGCTTGAGCCTTTTCAGAGTAGTTAAATATTGTTTTGGATTTCACATTTTGAGGACGTAAATGTAAAATCCGTTAACAATCTAAAAATATGACTGCACATATCAAATTTATTTCCAAAAATTAGCAAATTTTGGATAGATGTCAATGGAATAAGTTAACTTTATAAAGATTAGTAAGTAGATCTTTGATTCCTAACTACTCTCGACTCAGTTGAAATAACTACCTCGGATATAATGAAACTTCTCCTATATCGTTTCATTTTATAATTGATTCTCACAAATATGCAATATATAATTTCTTCATTAATCAGAAAGCAGAATGTTCTGTGGCAGACTTCCAAAATGTTTGAGAAATCTTTCGTTGATGTTTGCTTGAAAACCCCTCTAAACAAATCACATTTCCAATAATGATTAAGAGCTGTGCTGTCACTAATTATGGAGAATGCAATGTAAAACATAATGAAAGAGTGTTTTGAGATAAAAGTAAGGACATATAATAAATAAACTTATAGCAAATTTGCTTTGGCTTAAAGACTTGAAAAGATCTAAGTCTTTTATTAAAGGTTAATATCTTGATCCATCTCAAGCTCCTCTAAGCTTCAACAATTGTTTAAAAATTTCACTAGTTCGTAACAATCCATAGAAATTTCCATCCTACTCATTGTCGCCTATCACGTGAAGAGCTTTGTCCTTTTGTGTCTGGAAAATCTTTCTTTTCTTTTTTCTTCTTAAAGATAAGTAGTCCGCCGCTTGAGCAATCGAAAATAGCATTATATTGCCATTCGAAATTCCATAAAGTTTTTTACTTATTTACTTCACATTGAATTGAACAGTGATGACATCTACGCCGCTGGATATTTTCGACAGCTTAAAACACCTCTAAAACATTTCTTCATAGCTTTTACACCATCATATCGTTTGTCCCAATCATAAAGTTAAATTATTATATTTCAAGTTTGAGTATTACTCAGATAGAATAAGGAAACAGAAATGAACCAGTTAGAGGCAAACATGACCTATCGGACTGTCCCATTCAACTAAAATTTATCAAATACATTGCCCATGACACAAAACAACCTACACCACACCCTAGCCTGTCAATCCTAACGAAGGTCAATATAATATATACGCCAACTACCACCAAAAGTAAAATCTTTAGCTAGGTTCATTTGCTAACCACAATACAAGCTTTAAAAGTTTATCGTGATGACTGTAGCTACAACATGCAGTTTACTTTTATAACTAACTAAAAACCCGCCACTTGGCTACGTCAGAATATACTATGATGCCTAAAACATCCATATACCTATCCAATCCTTTTCTTAAGGTTGCAAGTGATTCACACTCAACAAACTCCTGGGAAACCATTCAAAAAATTTTAAACACTTATTTACAGAATGAATCAAGGTTAACGTCTTCCTACATTTCGTATTGTGTCCCCTAGAAAAACAGTCCGTGGTAATATTTTATAAACTTGTATCATGTTCCCTATGCACTGGGCAGAATTTAAAGGGCATAATGCCAGCATCGGGACTAATCTGCATTTGTTGGAACGATGAGAGAGAGGCGATTCGAGACGGTGGTGAGTTGTTTCGGCAGAGTTGCAGGAAGCAGATGAAGTGAACATCACAAAGACAGAGATGATTAAACAATAACGAGGAAATGATGGAGGATGAGAATTTGATGTTGAAGAAGGGAGGAGGTGAAGCAGGAAATACTGCAATTATCTCAGAGGTGTTTCTTAACAGCAAGGGGGAAGTGAGAAGAGATTATGGCGACGAAATGAAAAGTATGATTAGTTTATGAGAAGCTATTGTATACCCCATGATGAAAAGATAAAAAACCATCGAATAGAGGTTAAAAAAGTGATTTAACATTATACTGACTCCGACGCTGCTGTAAGGAGCGGAAACAAGAGAACCGTCGAAAGAGAGGAGAGTTAGAATACAAGCGGCGGAGCATGAGGATATTAAGAACAATGATTGGAAAGAGTAAGAGAGACAGAATAAGAAATGAAGTAATTAGAGAAGATATGGAAGAAGATGATACTGAAAATGGATGTGGGGAGATTGAGATGGTGGATATCTGGAGGATGCGAGCAGGAAATAATGCCGAAAAGAAGATGGGGATGGACACCAGAGGGCAGAAGACCAGGGGGAAGACCGAAAAGAGATGGACCGAATCGGTGGAGGACTCTCTGAAAAGATTTCAGCTACCAAATATGAGAGCGCTGAAAAGAAGAGGAATAGTGCAGGAGAGGACGTCTGGAGAAAGATGCTTGCGTGGCTGACAGGATGAAGAATCCTTCTTGGGAGAGGAACAAGTAAAGTAATATATACTATATATATATATATATTATTATATATATATATATATATATAATATATATATATATATAGTATAATAGTATATAATATATATATATATATTATATAGTATAACAACAGCCACTTAAAATAAGAAATCTTCACCAACTACAAAAATGTTTCCTCATTCTATAATAAAACATAATACTCTTAATTTGCTTTGAATATTTAATTTTTCATTATTATCAAAAATTAGTTTACCGAGCTTAAGCCATCAAAAAGATTTGATTAAGAAGTATAGGGAACGGGTCTACGGATTAAATATATATATCATATAATATATTATATATTATATATATATAATATAATATAATATATATACTATAATATATATATATATATATATATAATAATATATAATATATTATATATATATATATATAATATATATTATATATAAAGATATGTAAAATATATATATATATATATATATATATATATATATATATATTATATATATTATATATTATATATAATATATTATATATATACATAATCATATACTATATAATATAGATATACTTAAACTACGACCATTACTTAGTTACATGAACTTACATCTAAAATCATCTACTCATTGAATGATTTAGTTCTTAAAAATAGATGCGTCTGCCATGTTCGCCTATTCATTTCCTCTTTGTCTAGTTTTAATATGCGAAGCTCAAAAAACAAACATGTTCCAGCTAACTTCGCGTCTGGGGTGAGCCGTAACAGCAACTTTCAGGCTTCTTTTACAATGTCTTGATACTCTTCGAAGTTACATAAAATTTTTCAATCTTTCAAGTGCAGCAAAGAAATTTTATTAAAGTCATATGGAATATTGTTTACCAAGGATTAGAAGGACATTGACCTTGTTCTTGAGCCAACGACTCTTCGACTCAAAGCCTTCAATATCTTAGAAGCTTTTAATAGCTAATCTCTAAAACTTCTGAAGAATGACTGAAGAAGGTTAGTTAACGGATATAGTTGTAGTTTTCACACTAACAATATAGTTTAGATGTATCGCTTTTCTCTTGAACTTCTGCAAACCTTAATACAAATGCCACATTGCAAAGTGCAGATTTATGCTTTTTTTGTTGTTCTTCAGTTAAGCTTACCCGTAATTGGATCAATTATAAACAACAGTAGTAATGATCATTTGTTAATGGAGAAATTTCTCTTGTCGTACCTATGTAGTCTTTTGATTCCTTCAGTAGCTAAATATAGATTGCTATAAGGTTGAGTTGAATTTATAAGAATATAATCCAAATGAAACATAAGGGCTAGTTAAAACTTCGAAGTCTGCAATTGCATTTTGTGATGAGGAAGTCGAAAGTAATTAAACTTGCATGAAGTGATTTTAAAGTCATTCACAGAGTCACAATTTATTACTTTGTCAGTTTAAAATTTCCGACTCCAACTCTATCCTGAAAGTTACCGACTCCGACTCCGACTCCGACTCCGACTCCGACCTCTTGAAATTACCGACTCCGACTCCGACTCCACCCTTTTGAAATTCCGACTCCGACTCCGACTCCGACTCCACTCTCTTAAAAACTACCGACTCCCCGACTCCGCGACTCCGACTCCGACTCCGACTGAACAACCCTGCTCATGTGCATCTGCGGATATCCGCGTCATTTCAATATTCGCTTCGGTATCCGCGTTTGTCGATAAAGGATAAAGGATATCATGAATCTCCAATAACTAAGGAATTAGACTTCAAAATCCAAATAAACAATTTATAAATTATATAAAGTTTAAATTTAAAAAAAAAAAAATTTGAAAAACTATACTAAATCGAACGAAAGGTACAAATTACCTCATAGCGTTAAAAGTTTGAACTTTTTTTTTCTAATTAGTTAGTTAGTTATTGAAACAATAGAAAGCTAAATAAATAACTTTTGATATCACACAACGAAAGTTAAAGTAATGAACTAATTTATTTTCAGAAATTATAGTTTTTACTTTTTTTTTTTTGAAAATAAAACACAAAAAAGAAAATTGACCAAGGATCTTAGATACGTACTTTTTTCATTTCTGACACCTTTTCAATACAATTTGATATGACCTAGGCTAAGTATTGTATGAGGCTTTGATTTTGCGATAGAATTTTTTTGTAAAGAAAAAGCATTTCTTTTTTACATTATTTTCCTTCACTAACTTTGTTAATAATTAATAATAATAATATAATAATAATTAATAAATAATATGAATAATAATAATAATTAAATAATAATAAATAATAATAATAATAATAATAATGAATAATAATAATAATAATAATAATTAATAATAATAAATAATAATAATAATAATAATTAAGTAATTAATTATAATAATAATAATAATTAATAATAATAATAATAATAATAATAATAATAATAATAATAATAATAATAATAATAATAATAATAATAATATAAATATAATTATAAATTATATTAATTTTAATTATATTTAATTATTTATAATTATAATATAATTAATTAAATTATATTTGTTTAACTTTTCAAGCATATTATTTAATCAATTAACTATGCCAGTAGTTGTGGTTGATGTTCAGGAAGCATATATTTCCTCTAGGGGCTCGAGCACGAATGGGGACAGCGGGGGACGAAGCCCCCCCGCGTGTCCACTAGAGCCCGAAGACCCGACCTGATATCTATGCGGTCGTACTCAGTGTATCTCGTGAGTTTTAAATCATAAACGACTTTACTATAAAACATGTAAGTATATATATAATATCTATATATATATAATATTATTATATATATATATATATATATATATATATATATATTATAATATACTATATTATACTAAAATATTAATGTGAAAAAAAAAGAAATGTAGAATGATTTAAATAGTTATTTCAAAAATTTCGAACTTTTGAACATGTCCGTTACTACTTAATATATTAAAAAGAAAAAAGAAAAAAAAAAAAAAAAAAAAAACTTACGGAGTCATAAACAAACAGGGTCCTAGATTATTTTGAATCATGCTCTGCTCACCACTATAAATTCATCTGTTCAGTATCAATACTAGCAATAATATATGAAAAAAAATCTCAAAAGCTGACGAGGTCACGTTAAAAATAACAGTCATATTATATATATTATATAAATATATATAAATATATATATTATATATATATATATATAATATATATATATATAATATTATATAATATATAAGTATATATATATATATATATATATTAATATACTACTAGATAATTATATATACATATATATATAAATTATATAATATATATATATAGTATTATATATATATATTATATAATATATATATATAATATATATATATATTACTATTATTATTAATATATATATATATATATACTAATAACATATTATATATATATATATATGATATATATTACTATATATATATATATAATTAATATAATATATAATAATATATAAATTATAATATAATAATATAATATTAGATATATATATATATATAAATTAGTAATATATATATATATATATATATATATAAATTTTTAAAATAAATTGCTTAAATATAAAGTACATTATTTCTAAATTTGTTGGAACGATTTATGCATATCTAGCAACATTTTAGTACGTTTTTCAGAATTTCCGTCGTCTTTCTTTTTTTTTTTTTTTTTTTTTATTTAAACATCCGAGTGAAATTAATAATGACATAAAATAAATACATTTATTACATAAGTAAAGGTTATGCTTATTATTATTTTAGAGGTGTGAAAGCTGCTAGTATTAAATTTTCAATTTTATTTTAAGCATTTTCACCTTCAATTTTTATGAAAGTGTTTCGAATTCACTACAATCATGATGTATATGGATGGAGCGGATAATCAACATGATCCATATAATTATTATTATTATATTATATTTTATATATTAGTACTATTATTATACTATTATTATTATTATATTATTATTATTTTATTATTATTATTATTATTATTATTATTATTATGATTATTATTGATATTATTATAATTTTATTATTATATTATTAATATTATTATTATTGTTAAGTGATATTATTATTATATTATTATATTACGACCTCTCACTTGGGAAGTCAGCTAAACAGTCCTCGTTTTAATAATATGATTTGTAATTGATGGTTTTATTTTTATTGAATGAATAAAATGAGGATTATATAAATGGCTTATTATTGTTAAATGATTTCTCTTATTTTATACATTTTAAAACTTCCTTACAATTAGGGTGAAGCTTGGAATGTTGAATAGACTTTTCATTTTAATATTTCTTTCAAGCTTCGATTTCTTTTTTTATTCCTTGGAATGAATTTTTGTAAGACTTTCGCAATTAAGCCCCTCCTTCACCTTAAATTGCGCAGTATGACACCCCTTGGGATTTATGCTTTTAAATTTAGTTTGCGCATTCTTCTAATTTAAAATAGATTTCAATTGTTCGAAGATGTAACCTCGATATATGTCCCCAATATAAATTGTGTTTTCATTTCTTTCAGACGA
>JABUQX010022444.1:0-15000 GCA_015478945.1 Trachelipus rathkii | reverse complement strand
AAATTATAAATATTATATAATATACTATATATATATTTATATATATATACTATAATACTCAATATAGTATATATATTAGCTCATATACTATATAATATATATATATATAATTATATATTATATATATATATATATAATATATATATTATATATAATATTGATATATATAGTAATATATAAGTATATAGTATAAGTATTATATAGGTACTTTTAATCATACTACCTATATTAATTAGATATATATATATATATAATATTATATATATAATATTATATAATATATAATATTATATATATATATTATATTTTAATATATATATATTATATATATATGATGTGCCAGAAATGAATCGTTGGCCAATACCATTAGCAATACAGAATACTCTCCCATTGATGCTACTGCCATACCAATGACCAATACCAATACCCCAACTACCTATTATTATTGTTAATTCTCTTCCACATATTAATTTTGTATATTGTTTAAATTTTTTTATGTATGAGAAAGACCACCTATGTATTTATATTTTAGAAACTAAAAGAAAATATAAATGTTTACTTTTGGAGAAGAGATAAACTAAATTTTAGATAACCATTTATTCAATTACACATAATAAAAATAATATTTCCAATTCATACTTAATAAAATGAACAAAGTTCCTTTTATGATAAAGAAAAACCTTTACTTTTAAACAGGAAAAAAATTACATCCACACTATGACTAAAAAAGTACTAGTAACTTAATTATATTAAAATAAAAAAATTTCTTAATATTAAAATTTAAAACATTAAATTTCACCATTTAGGTGTGGATTAAAATTGCGGTATGGAGTATAAACATTGCCAACAATGCTGAATAATATTTTATTTCCACGATGATTGGAAAGAAAGATATTTTAATGCCATGAAACTGAAATTTGGATACATTTCTTTATATTTTTGCCACCATAATATTGGGCATGTCTCTCTATCAATCAACTCAATGGATATAAATATTTTTGTACTTCAATTTGTAGAGCATCATTATAGCTTTCCTGTGGAGATTTCCTCGTTTTACTACGTTTGGAAGCTGATCCTGGTAATTTTTTATCATCAGTAGTTACTCTTTCTTCACCTACATGGTTCTGTTCAATTATTTCAGTGAAACATTTATCATAATCAAAAGTCGGATCCTGACTTTCATCAATGATTCCAAGGCCAACTGGATTGTCATCATTTGACTCATTGCTAAATGATTTATCTACAAGTGCCAGTTCAGCCTCAGCAGATTGTTATAGGCTTTTTTCCTTTGATTTAGCGCACTGATAATGATGTCTGTAGTAATTTGTGTAAAGCTTGAAGGAAAGTTGCTGAAGTTGAAAAACTTGTCTTTGTACCGAGGATCCAGAAAAGTAGAAAAGAACAGGTTGCTGTCATTCAGATACTTTTGGAATCGGTCACACAAAGACAGTTTTAGTGCCTGCAAGGTGTTTTCCAATCCAAATATTTTTGGTCCTTTGGACAACTTGATAAAATTTTCATTGTTGGCTATCCGGCTCAACAGATAACCGGTTGTAAATTGCCCTCCAATCGTCAAGTTTTGGCCACTTTGTTCTACAATTTGATACTGTGAAATGAAAGTCTAAGTATGATTCAGCAAGATATTACCATACTTAAGTTCTTGTTTCTGGGGTGAAAAGCTCGGATTCCTAAAAATCCTGTGAAAGCATGCCTATAGTAAATTTAGAGAAACTTCACGCATAATGGAGAAATGTACAAAAAGGTACCAGATAGAACCAATCAGAAGCTGCAAATATACCCAAAATCAAAGAGTTCAGCTCAAAGGTAGTGATCACTTTCTTTGATATGCGCCCATCAGTGCCAATTGGCCTATGATGAAATCAGAAGCAAGAGAAAGAATTCTTGAACATAAGGGAAAAGGGAATCGGCCAGGCTCTTATGCTGAAGTTGATCGAAGTATCTCGGCTGAAGAAAGACAAACTAACAATAAAAACGTGGCGAAAATGAAACGAGCAAAATTCAAGAAACGGAAGTTTATCATACATAGGTAAGATTCTTATTATTTTTGCTTGAAATGAGTCGTTTTGCTAGGACGTTACTGTACCCTGGTTTATTGTTTCAGTTTTTACAAAGAGCACCAACAAAACAGGATAAACAACGTAACGTATACTTATTTTCATAATAATTTTGGTCCCTTTTCTATTCTCTCTCTTTTGTTCATAGATACTGATGATGAAGAAGATTAGGACAGTGATGAAGAGGAAAACACATGCAATGAAGATATCCGAGAGTGTGCTGCTAATGGACGGTTTGTACTTCTCAAGAACTTGACCGGAACTTCCCTGGACCATCTCATAGCAAAAGAATGAAGCGTGGCGTTAGGGAAAATTGTAACCATGAAACTATCTCTGTGGTTGGATCAGTGTAAGCTATTTGATGGAAATGCCCACTAATACTCATAGCTACCATAGAAACACTTGGGGAGAGAATCCAGAGAAGTTCAAATGTGTCAAAAACCATCATTCATGAAAGGCGAAAAGTATAAAGAGAAAAATACACTGAGAAGATATCTTGGAACGAATTTATATACCAGAGAAGGAAGCTGTTGTAGTCCATTGGGACGGAAAACTTCTGCCAGACGTTCTAAAGACAGAACAGAAAGAACGAATAGCTGTTGTAATTTCTTATGGTGAAAATGAAAAACTGCTAGGAGTTCCTGTAGCAGACACAAAGCACTGGTGAAGAACAAGCCCTGGCGGTTTATGTAGTGTCTCGAGGAATGTATTCTCGACACACTGCATTCACAAAAAACACAGGAAGCTCAAAGCGGCTTGATAAAATTTTTGCAAACATTTTTGGGTAGAGAGCTGCTTTACCTAGCTTACCGCCACCATATTCTTGAATCATGTTGCAGAGTGTTCGAATTGTAATTTTGGACCTTAATCCAACTGGGCTGTCAACCGATAGTCAAGAGATTTCTCAAAAGACATGTGCGAGAGAACACACAAGAACAATATCCGACTAATGAAGAAGGAGTTATCAGATGTAGAAAACACTCATCAATTCTAGAAGTATTAGACCAACATACGCGAATTAAGATAACACACTAAAACTACACGAGATCCAACACAGAGACGTTACAGAGCTACACCAATTAGTAATATAGAATATTGATATAGAAGAGAAATATTGAATAGGAAACGGAGTGGAATTAAATCATACCAGACAATCAGAATCATGAGAGCCGATGAGGAATAAGCCAAAGATAACTAATTATCATTAAAAGAATAATATATCTAATAATATACAATTCAAACTGAGAGAAATCAATGAAAAGAACGTAGCCTTAGAAGCTGTACTGTATAATATTACTCGTATAGAGTGTATAAGATAAAGCATGGTACTACCACAAAGCCACACTGCTCCCAAGCAAACTGACCTATTGACGAATATTGAATATAGAACAATAATCAGGGAAATAATAGACAAAGAATAATCTCTGAGAGAGACTGGTGAAAATTACTCAAATATTTGTGAGTATTTACAAATGAGAAAAATATGGAGAAGCCATCGATGTTACTTTAGTCACATACATTTTACAGACCGAGAAATCGAGGTAGACAGTCATAAATAGACCCCACGAGAACCATAAACCGAGAACTCTAGCAACACCAATACAGATAGGACCACATATGATATAATAACCAGCTCTCAGAAAAAATGTCACAAGAAACACCAAGTAGAGAATTGGTATAATGAAGAGATCAATTTATTGAGCATTTAAATACCAAGAGCAGACCAGTTAAATAGATCAAATATTATTATAGGAAGTTTAAACACACAACTAAAAAAAAAAACACAGATTATTATAGAGAACCCCCAGTATAGACTGGCATAGAAAATACAATATTAATAAGGAGGATAGGGAAGAAGTTGGATGAAACACAATAGTCATTGATGTAGCACGAGGAGAGGTAAATATACAGACATAATAAATACTACATAAAGAATGTAGGGACACAATAATGAGTTATTTTATCCATCCAAAGATGTATCCTTGATGAGTAATTTACTCATTGAGCACACAAGCTTATTAAGATGATTATATACATATAATTTTATCATTCGTTGTGCGTCAATTCCTATCTTTCTTATAATATATATATAGAATATATAACAACATATCTGATCATTAATTATTCAGCACTATTCTACCAATTAGATATTAAATAATTACTCTCATATATCGATTAATAGGTCCTGTCGTTTTTGAATGGAGAAAAACATATATTGTCCAGAGATATCGACTTAGTTAAGCAACAAATATGATATAATCTATAAATTCTATAAGATAATTTGACCATATGATTTGAGAACATAAATACATGAAGATAATGAGAGAAGTCAGAGTTACAGCACCAAAGATGTCGCTAGACCCCTACGAGTTTAATTATAACTAATGACAGTCAGCGGCATGGATACTTGTAATCGTGCTACACTTTAGCTATCGAAACTGACGATGATCATTATGTATTAATGAGGTTCCCGTTGAGACAAATTCACGGGAATAAATTATACTCCCCCCTATTATTGCAGTTACCCTATAAATATTATAATAAATATAATATAGTAATATTTATATTATATATATTATATATATATTATATTAATATTAAATATAATATATATATATTATCTTTATAATATATATATATACTAATATTATATATCATTTTATTGCGTCATTTCTCACACCACACATCCACCAGAACCATAACTTAACTGCCCATGTTCCACAATAAATCATATGCACATACTTAAACGTCCTCACACTCTTCTAGACAAACACTATCAAATATGTGCTTCAGATATGACAAATCTAGGGACCCGTGTTAGGTTGTGAAAATGAAAATGGGAATGAAAGTATTAGAGAGATAATGTGGGTGAGAAGGGGAATAAATGATACCGAGAAATAATAATGAAAAGATACCGATTGAGATGTATATATTATTAGATAGAAGAATGAGATGATAGTACGTGAGTTATGTATGCGGATGATGAGCGGCGAGTGTGATTCCGGATCCGACCGACAAGGAGACTGAGAAAGTGAATTGAGTCAGTAAACGAACATCTGAAAGAATAGAAATGGGAGATTGGCAAAGGCGCAAGGAGAATAGGAATAAGCATAAATAGAGATGAAATAGAAGCGAGAGAGGATATATATAATGCTAAGAGAAGGATAATGGTATGATAGACCCACCTGGCCAGAGAGATGAAACCTACACTTGATCGAATATTGCGCATAGATGAAGGGTTTCGTCGACGATGTCCCTGATGAATAAGCATCATAGGTGGAATACTCTACATGAATAACACGACGAGGCTCATCACATAATAAGTAATGATAGAAGGCCACACTAGTAAAGAGCTGGGACTAATTCTTTATCACACTATGTTACAATACTATCATATCTATATTTCTTATCCAAGTTCCGACTTACCCCCCCGAGATAGAAGGAATAAGAGGGAAGATTGAAGACCTAAAAAGATTATATATATTTAATAATATTATATTATATAATATATAATATATATATATAATATATATTATATATATATCATATAGTACTATATATAATATATATAATATTATCTAATTATAATTTATATATAATTCATATATTCGATATATATATATATATACATAGATATATATATTAATATATAATATATATATATATATATTATATATATATATAATATAAATATATATATATAATATAAATATATAATTAACTATATCAATATATATATATATATATATATATATAATATATATAATATATATAATATATATATATATATTATATATATATATATATATAAATATATAATATATAATATTAATATAGTATATAAATATATAGCACTATCAGATAGAGTGTATATAGCTACCAGATATCAGAGGCAAATACGAGCGGCAGGTTTACTTACATAAAAGGCAGGTTTACCTAGTTTTTTTTTAAGGCAAGAAAACTAACGACAAATGTAGATCAATTATTATGATATTTGTGACAAAACACGACTTATAGCACTCTGATAATTCATTTTACACAAGGTTATAAGAATTAAAAAGGAAAAGGTAAACAACATAGTTTTCCATTTTACAATGTTAATTTTCTCCATCATTAATGGTACTATAACAAATTTAACTGAACCATAAATTTAGAGAGTAAAAGATATCAATAATTACTCTCTCAATCATACATTCCTACATGACAATAATTCAATTGATTGGAATTTATAATAACATATATCTTCAGTTTATTGTGAGAGGATAACTCACAAAACAAGTATGTATTTCTGGATATTACTGGAACAATATATAGAGAATAACATATTAAAATATACTGGCCGATGTTATTAAATATTTTTGTTTTATAACTGAGAGTCCTATTAAATAGCGATAATATAAAGTGATGAACTCAAAATATGAACCATACTTAATAATGAAGAATAACTTTGCTGACTGTCTGTGTTGAGATGTCACAACATTTCTAATGTTGGTTGCTGTCTGAGTTTGTGTTTTTCACTCAAGAAAGAATAATAGTTTTCTTTAGTTCGGCACCAGCATCTCTTCATGACAAGGTGAACATCATTTGGGAATAAGTTTCCATTTCGGTCAACGATTCCATTAAAACGCCACTGATAGATTACCTGTATGGACGTTCAGTGCGGAATTCAGAGCACGACACACAAATTTGGTGTCGCTTTGAAATAATTTCAAACGGCATGACTAGAGAATACAAAGGAAAACTGCTGATTGAGTATCTGACCTCATTCGTCGGTAGGAGAAAAGCTAACTTTGGTATGATTGTTTGATAGAGAAAGTTATTTAATTCATGAAACTTTAGTTTTAGAGCTGTCATAACCATGTTCTTGTCAAAAGTAATAGTATCCGTAGTTATTTTTTTTAAGTAATTGTGTTAAAAGAGACGATACTTTCGTTTAGCCGATACAAAGTCAAGAATTTCACACGTGACGAAAAAGAAATCGTCATTACTTATAATTTCAGTAAATTTACTAACATCCATTCCTTTATGATTTTTTCGTTTCAGTGTCCCATTTCACCGATTGAGTGAGTTTTTATTATTATTTTCAGAAAGTAATCTGCTGTTCGTTCTCCCAAATACTGGAAAATTGAGACCTTGTACTCCATTTTCCGTTTTCTACATTTAAACTTGTGTTTGCTGCCTTAGATAGTTTTTAACCCAGATATCATTTCTTCCTTTCGAGAATTAATACAATTTTGCCAAAGTGTACGGTTTGCATGTCATGGAAAACAATACGAGTAATCCCCAAACCACACTGAAAGAGTAAGAAGATGCCATTGCGGATTTGCGTTCAAGTTGAATTTCGAGCGAAATATTACAAGTTTACTATGCCTATCCAAATAGATTAATTATTGCTAATTTCGATTGTGACTCCAAAAGATTACTGTCACTTACTTGGACGGCCATTAGTCAATCTATTCCAACAATTTCTCACAAAAAGTTGCTAAATTTTCTAACAAGGTCCCATCAGAACATTTTCTATTTACATTCCGAGTGTCCGCGTGCAAATGCAAATAGACTGATTTTTTGAATATTGCAAAAGTCAATGCAATATTAAAAAACACCCGAATAACTAATTAATATATATAATATATACCGTATATATATATTAATATATATTTTTATATTTATATATATATATATATATATAATTATTATTTATAATTTTATCATTATATATTTATATATTATATAATATATATATATTATATATTACTATATATATTACCTTATTTATATACCTATAAAATATATATCTCACTAACCTATATATATATTATTTTTTGCACCTTTTCTCTAAAAAAAAAAAAGTCACTGGAATCGTACCAATTACAATAATTTTAGCGTTAGATATATTTCAAAAATATTAGTTCACCGTACAGTGTTTTTACTGCTATGAAAAAATGTTAATATATGGCAGTTAGTAGTTTGCAATTTGTGCCTCATAGATAAATCTATCACTTTGTTTTTTTTTCATATATTCACCCACATCTTCAAACACAATATAATTTAAATTAACATTATATGATTAACTTGGTAAAGAGAAACCAAAAAGACAAACTGCGCCGCCCAGCTCCGAAGGCATACTCCTTGAAACTCAACTGGTATGTTGAGCGCCTTGTTTGACAGCTATGTTCATAAATATTCGAAAAATACATAGGCTATAAGGAAAACAATGAATAATGTGCTTCAACAATATTAACGAACCATAAATTATAGAGTAGGAAAAAAACTTAATCGATAGACAATGAACCTGCTCATCCACATCGACGATAACAGCAACTTTCCCCATCTTTTATCGGGAAGTCACACAGTAGTGCGTTCCTTAAATTGTGTCAAAGTATGTAAGTCAATCCTAGGGTCGTTAGCCTTAAACTGATGTTCTCACGTTGACAGCTTTAAATGTCAAAACATATGTCTTTTAAATTAAGTTTAAATATTACATGGTAAGAAAGTATTAATATAATTTAAAAACAAACTGTAAGACTGGAGCCATGAGTTTAATCAAGATTATCACATAAATAGCATGTAATATTGACGAATTTTTAAAGCTAAAACGCTAGAGTGAAGCAAATATCATGATGTGTATTAAGAATGGTTATGACGTAATATATATATATATATATAATATAAATATATATTATATATATAATATATATATTATTATAAATATATTAATATATAATATTATAATAATATATATATTATAATATAAATATATATATTATTATATAAGGTGTAATTTTTACATTTCAGGCTCCGTCACAAAAAATAAAAAACTAAGTCCAGTTCGATTATTTTATGGATTTATAGCAATTAACAATACATTGATATTGTAATTTTAAATCGATTAGTTGTAAATAGATTATTTGTTAACAATTTTGATAATAAAAAAAAAATCGGAACAGTATACATACAAAGTTTATCTGCGTCGCATGTGTAAAGTGAAGTTGTCAGCGCAAAGTTTACAAATGATTGTAAGTGATTTATTATGAGATATGCCACATAAACGATTGGGCATAGCTGTTTTTAGAACAATTTCATACCTATAATTTTCAATCAAAAAACAATAAGAGATATGTGTATTAAACATAATTATTATAAATTTAAGTTGGATATATATATATATATATATATGGTATATCGAAGAACACTATCTATGAATATGTAATTTGTAAATACTTTTAATAATATTTATATATATATATATAATATATATATAATTAATATATTATTATAAAATAATATATATATATATTATAATATAATAATATTATATATATAATATATATAATATATATATATAAATTAATAATATAATATATATATTCGTGCAGACTACTAAACTGTCTAATCAGTAAAGTTAGAGTTAGTTTGCTGGCATTTAGTGGAGACACAGTAAGATGTTTAGGGCTACTTTTACGCACAAGTTAGTTTCAACGAGGCCCCCTTAAAAATGGAGTGATTTACCCTCTTTTTAGGGGCTCGAGCCGGGGGGACGAAGGGAGGGGACGTTTCATACCCCGGAAGGGATTGGTTCGAGAACCCCCGCGACACCAAAGACCAAAGAGCGGGGGGTTCCCGAGACCATCCCCGGAGGGGGGATTAGTGCCCCCCGTAGGTCCACCTAGGAGGCCGAGAGACCCGACTCCTGAACATCGGGAGCTGCTAGCTACAATAAGACCGTGAGGTACTCGTTAGTGATATACCCCAAAAAACAATTAATCCCAAAAATGAGTACTTTTGGGACATTTATTCGCACCAATCTATTCTTACTCTATAAATCTCAAAATAAGATTGATGGGCATTTGATTGATACCTTTTTATGTTGATATATAGGTAGTTATATATTTATAATATATATATATATATATGATATATAAGATGATATAATATAGATATATATATAATATAATAAGAAATATATCAAGATTATTACTAGTGTTATCGTATATTACCAAATATCACGATGCCAGTGTATCGAAAAGGAATAAGAAGCAAGAGTATTCAATTTTCGAATTTAATCGACCCATCAAATATCGAAAATGAACTCTAAAAAAATTAGTGCTGGCCGAAATGTAAAAATTAGAATGACCATATATACATATATATATATTATATATATAATAGTAATAACAGTATAAATAAGTGATTAATATAAATAATATATATATATAATATATATAATATATATAGGTTTAATATATATATTATATAAATTATAGTAGGATAAAATATAGCATCTTTCCCTTTAAAAGGATGTTACGATAAAAATACAAATATCGAAGAATATCGGCTGGTAGCGAGTAAATCGTCTAACCATGCACGTGACGTGTAACTTAAAGCTCAAATAGGAAGAAGAGAAAAGTAATGCCAGCATGTTGCCTTGGTATAAGTATCATGTTAATTTTTGAGTGATTGTTAATTTATTTTAATTTTCTTTTATTTATTTATTGATTTACAAGCGGGCTCGAGCCGACGGCGGACAGAGGGGGGACGAAGTCCCCCCGCGTCCCCGCCCTGAGGCCGAGTGAGACCTGACTCTTTTATCTTGGCACTTTAATCTTGGGGTATTCTTAGCTTTAAAGAAAAAAAAAAACTTTTTGTCCAACCCTCACGCGCACTATTGAATTGAAATAATCGCGAAAAAAAATCGATTACATCGCTCGTTCGATATATATCGTTTAACATCCTTTTTAAAGGAAGTTCCTATATGTTAATATATATATATTATTAGAAAAAAGTTAATATATTATTAATTATATGTATATATATATTTAATTAGTATATGTGTATTATATATATAAATAGCCAATAAGTATATAGTATCATTATAATATTTACAGTTATCACCACCTCGTCAGCGGGCGAAAGCCAACTATTCAGAAGGACGGGAAGTGTTTAAATCAACAAAATAATTCAACAACTGCAAAGTTACGCAGATGGCACAGAGAAGCGCGGGCTTAAAGTGAGGGAGATATAATGAGTATGAAAACACAGAGAGATTGTGAAAAAGAATCCACAGCACCAGAAGGTGGCAGAAAGAAGGAGCACACGAACTTCATAGTATGAGTGTTTGATATTCAACAACAAAAATAACTATTTGGTGATGACACAGCATCCCTTTGCTACGAGGGCGTCACTTAAAAATGTAAGTTTATCAAGTTATGGGACCGGTGGCACGCCGAGTGGAAATTACCCATCGAGCACTTACCGCTACAGGACCATAAGAGAAAGAGGATTAGAAGCCACCAAGCAGTCGCGCACCGCAAAGATATAGAGGGTCAAAGTGACTAGAAAGAAAACAGGACCAGTTTATAAAGTCTTTTGTGCCTTTTGAGCTCGACGCCTATCCAAAAACCGGTGTGAATTTGAATATCTATGAGCTGCCCCCCTAGATATGAGAGCGAGTATCATACAAGGTAAGCGGGATAGGCCCGTTGTATAATCTGGAGGGTAACTGTGAAGAGGTGGAAGAAAAGTCTCGCGAGCTAAACAGGAACTCCCAGTTTCTTTGAGGACGCTTAGAACAACGGCGTTGTGATGTGAGTGTTTCCAAGACATTTTTGTGGTTGTATGTTAAGGCCAAGGTTAATGTTATATTGTCAACAGGAGAGATGAGAGAATCCGTCGATAAGAGATATGAAAGGTAGAAGTTGTCGTTAGAGAGGGATGATTTGTAGAAGTGAGTTTATAAATAGAATTGGAATTTCACAAGGTTACAGACGACCCCACCCGGAATTCTATCCAGATCAGCGAGAAAGAATCGGAAAGATTAAGACGAGAGGCAATTACAGAAGTAAAAAGAGGGAGCAGAATTTGAAATGAGTGTGAAAATGAAGAGGGGCGAGAGTCATCGGGATATGGGATAGTGAATAGAGTTAAGATGTGGCACGGTGAGAAGATCTGATATAATGAAAAGTAAGAAATAAAGTAGGAGATTAGACAGAACCCTGGGAAACAGAGTGTGTGACAGAAAAGGAAGAAGAAGTCGCCAATCAACAACAGCTGATAGTTTGAGCGGATTTGATAAGAAAGAAAACTAGACATAAGTAAGCAAGAGAAGGAGTGAACCCAAAGGAAGGGTCTGAGGCTGTGGAGGAGCACATGACGACGTCTTCAATTAACCCGGATCAAATGCTTGTACCATGTCATATGCCGCACAGCGCAAGTCCCTCCCGTTAGTTATAAGGAGTCCGGAAACCATAAATACACGTAAGAAACAGGAATAAAAATATGATCGCGCATTAGACCTCGAGGCGACCGTAAAGCCCGTACTGCGATTGGAAAGAATGAATGGAGGATTTCCAGTAAGTGATCTCAAGAAGTGAGAGTGAGAAGAGTGTTCCAATATAGATCTTAGAGTTATAAACAATAGAGCTATTAGGGTGGCGATAGTTAGAAGATCAGAGCCGGCGCTTCCTTTTTGTTCGAAGTAGTTTGGACATTGTGCGCAGCTTTCCTAACCACTGAGATAGAGTGTGTTAGTATTTAGAACATAGAGAAATATAGCTTGCCAACTGAGTGCGGGTATTTAGCACGGAAGCACAACTCCCTACATAGAATCGTGGAAGGAATGCCATGCGAGGCCAACCCTACCTTATCCTAACGTTGCGTATATTGCGGAGCCATGCACCCGATCAAGTAAATCTAAGAGCTAAAAGGGCATAGGACCAGCCTAGAGAGGAGAAGAGCCAGTGAAGCATGAGGAATGCCAGCACACTCGTCTCGAGGGTTGAGTTAGAGGAAAATAGAAAGCCGAAAAATTCGCCTTTTCAGTTGGAGAATTAGCAATCAAGAACCATCAGAGCGAATAAGGAGGAAGAGAAGACAGATTTACAGAAGTGGTTAGAGATGGTTTTTGGCAAGAGACAGAAAGATTTTTGGTCAGTAGAGATTACCAAGGTTAGCGCTACTTTCTTTTGATATGAGAAGGTTTGCGTATTGTGATTACAACTCTTATGATTTTTGAAGTCATAGCAAGAATTGAAAATTAAGCAAGAGTGATAAGGAGAACGAAGGAATTTTTGTCCAACTCCCCGATACGGCACTGTCTCTAGCTGCTGGAAGGCCATGAGAACAAGCACGATCGGAACATGATTATAGGAGGAGAAAGATTTAGTCGAAAGAAGAATGAACACTGCTATCCACAATCAAGTGTATTACAGCTCCCCACCTGTATCGGCAAAGAAAGTCGAAGCGTCACCCAGAGACCAAAGCAGTCATTCAATGCTATTAGTAGCGTAGAAAGCAACGCAAGGCTCCCAATCGGCCCGATCAAAAGTGCCAGAAAAAACGCGTGGGCAGGATGGAGCTGTTGGAGAGAGAAATAATTAAAATTAAAGAGATATAAGGTTGTGGTTTGAGATACCGATAAGGAGCGAAAGTGGTTTATTTAAAGAGAGAAGGACTTGTGGTGAAACATAGGTAGAGTGTGTTCAAGAATTGGTTGGGGACGATCGGAATGTGTGTGGGTTCTTTAATTAGTTGCTCCAGATCGTTGAGAAGACTGAATGCTGAATTATTCGGCCTCCTCCCCACCTAATTCAGTATGAGAGGACCTCCAACATTCAATGTTAGTGTACATTGAAATCCCGTAAATAGAGGACCTCAGTATTTGGATGAGAATAATTTATAACAATCTCCGTGAAAAGTAGTCAAAGATATTTCAAAAAATAGGCGTGAAAAATTCTGTTCTGTGTTCTGTTATGAACAGTAGCAGAAGCACAGATTATTGTAGGTAGAAGGAAGAGAAATTTTAAGCCAGGATAGAAACATCGAAAGTTAGGGGAATCGAGATTCTCGAGACGGTTACGGGAGAGTTTATGTTTACATAGGCACGTACATCCACCCTTCAGACGGAAATTATATAAAAAGTTATAGTTGGAGATAATTTAAACTAGTTAGAGATGAATTCTTAGCCATCTGAAGCTCAGACAAGTGAGCAACAAGGTTAGGGTTAGAGCTTAGAGAATGGTGATAGTTCCACAGAGCAAAGTTGAGAGTTAAAGCGCGGATGTTGATAAAGTCGATGGAAAGTCCGAGCCTGTGTAATTTTGCCATACCTACACGCACACACAGCCAAACACAACAGCCAGTAACCATCAAACAATAAACCAACTTATGACCCAAACACAAAGAAAAAAAAAACAAAACAAGCCGAATAAAACCTTGAAATCAGATAAATTGTTTGTATGCATAAATCTAAATTTAAACTTGGAAATTATAAAAAGCTAAAAGCGTATTGGCAGAAATTTTGAAAGATCTAGAGAGTTAAAACGCACAAAATCTACACACTAAACTAAAACACATTTAAATCCACAAGACTCAGACAAAACAAATATCTTAAACAAAACATGATAAAAAGAAAAATGCTAAATTTATTAAAAATACCCCAACGTTAATTGAAAACCTGCGATAAAAAAATGTGAGAGTTGTAATATTCAGTGTTATTTAATAAAAAGGTGTAAAATTTACCATATATATATTATATATGTATTATATATATATAGGTTATATAATATATATATTATACTATAATATAAATTATATTTATAATATATATATATATATATATATTATAATATATATATGAGAGAGTGAGTGAAAATTAATATAGTATGTATAATATATATATAGTATAGATAATAGATAGTGATAGTTACATAATATAATACCTATAATATATTATATATATATATATTATATATAATTGTATATATATATATATAATAAATATAATTATATATATATATATATATATATAATATACCCATATAGTATAATATATATATATATATAATATATATATATATATATAAAACTAATATATATATATATATCACAAATATATATATAATATTATATATAATATAAGCAAGAAATA
>JABUQX010022443.1:10000-44236 GCA_015478945.1 Trachelipus rathkii | reverse complement strand
TGTAAATGAGATTCTCAAACGTCGCGCGTCCCAAGCCGTGTATTTGACTGTCAAGCTTTTACAAATTTGAAAATTCCATCGAACAGACATTCTGTCATTTCTTTTGACGGGTCGCTTACAACTTCGTCACTTTTGGCCGTCTGTCTTAAAAAACCAAAACAAGGTCACGTTCTCTGAAAATTTAAGAATGACATTTTAAGTTACCAATAGAAAATGATAAAATTAACCATACAAAAATTTTTCAGGTTACGCCCAATTATTATTATTATTATATTATTATATTATATATATATTATATATTATTATTATTATTATATATATTATTATTTATTATTATTATTATATTATCTATATTATTATAATTTAATTATTATATTATTATTATTATTATTCAAGTATAGTATAGTATATATAAAGTAGTATATATAGGTATAGTGTAGTAGTAGTCAGAAAAGCGCGATATGTCGGCTGTTTTTCACTAATATAATAATAATATAAAAGAATTAATAACTAATAAAGAATAATAATAATAATAATAATAATAATAATTAATCAATAATAATAATAATAATAATAATAATAATAATAAAATATAATAATATTAAGGATAATTGAATAATAATAATAAATAATAATCAAAAATTTTAAAAAGCATAATATATATATATATATTATTTAATATAATATATATAATATTAATATATATATATATCATATTATTATATTAAGTATATATATATACTATAATCCAGAGCTGGAGCGCGCTATAATTTTTGAGCTGCGCCTGGCTATGCGCCTATGCCCCGACTAGTGCCGCCTTATAGCGCCTTATGCACCTATATTTGGTCACATCAATGCGCCAGGGCCTATGCGCCTATGCGCCTTTGAAAAAAAGAGTTTTTCTTGCTGGTTGATCACTGGAGGAAAATTGGGGTTTTATTTGCAAGAATAAAAGTCACTGATTGGTGGGTATTTAAAGAATAGATATTAAATAATCAAAAAACTTTTATTTGAATTAAAACACCCGTAAAACTAATATCTACACGCCTTCTTCCTCCTCCATGTTCTTGTGATCCATGTAATAAGCAGAATTCAGCTGGACGATGGGAAAGGTTGAAAATCTTCAGAGCCAAAATTTTTTTTTAAATTTGTACGAAACTATAGAAACGCAAAGAAAATGAAACGTATAGAATATAAATAATTATCATGGAAACGAAACTATAAGTCCGAGAATAGAATAAAATAAAAATATATAAATCGATATAGACATATATATATATATTATATATAAACTATAATATAACTATATATAATATATTCACTAGTATATATATATATAATTATAAATATATTATATATGTTGATGTAATTTAAATATAAGATAATATATAAACTAATATATATATAAGATATATAGAAACGTATAGAAAATGAAACGTATAGAATATAATAATTATATATATATATACATATATATAATTTTACCACTGGTGTTTGAGAGTGAGAACAAGTTGCCAAGCTTGTCTAATTCTAACTTTAAGGGGTAAAAAAAAATGCTTTTTCCTTTCATCAGGCGCGGCTATAGGCGCACAGAATTGTCTGTGCGCCTTTCCTTAGTCCGCCTTTTTAAAAATTGTTGCGCTAAGCGCCTTTGCGCCTACGAAATGATAGTGCGCCATAGGCGCATAGGCGATAGGCGCACTAGGTCCGGCAACGCCACAGCGTCTGATACTATATAAATATATATATATAATATATAGTATCAATTAATAAAAAGAATATCTTTTATATATATATATAACATATATATCATATAATATATATATAATAATAACTATATATATATGTAAAATATATAGTAGTATATATATAGGACCTTATGAGTTTCATGGTGCATTACAATAGTTTTTTAAACTTATTCATAATAGTCAGGTTTAGGATAATTCTAACCTAATAAGAGATGGATAAAGATACCTAAATTTGAAAATATTAAAAATTTATAAATAACATGTAAGCCAAAAACGTTCATTTGGCTACATGAGAAAGAAAACGAGATTTTACTGCTAATACGTAAAAGAAATTAAAGTAAAAAATAATGTTTCTGCGTAAAATACGTTCCGTTATTTGTTATTTACATATAAGATTCTGTGTATCATAACAAACATTCATCATTAAAAACCTGAACTTCAGTCTATCGAGGCAGTAAACCGCCAACCTAACCTGATATGAATGGACGATGCAGTAAACTCAAGCTAAATATATGGGTCACGATTCAGAAAATTCGACTACATAACTTACATGATATACTATACCGTAATTTTTCTCTGTTTCGGGTAAGATTTTTGCACTTACAGAAACAGTATCCGCCGAGACGTCTCCTTCCTCGGTGCTCCCAAACGTATGTACTTCATCATTTAGGCTTCTGACAACAAAAAGTAATAGGGCAACATTTTTTATCGTTAAAATTTTTAAGGTCTTTAATAAATTGGTCCCAATTTTAAATACAGGCTTAATATGATAAATAAAAAAAATGGAAAAAAAAAATCATTTATCTGCATCATAAAAAGGATAATATATATTATATATATAGTATAATTATAATATATATAATATATATATATATATAGATACTTATATATATAATATATTAGTATATATATATATAATATAGAATATATATATATATAATAATATATATTGAGTAGTCATTATAATCATCACAAATCTCACTCATTCCGATAACAAATAAAAATCGATTAAATTCGTTTAAAAGGTTACTCTCTCTCTCTCGTCTCTCCTCTCTCTCTCTCCTCTCGCTTCTCTCTACTCCTCTCTCCTCTCTGAAATACACTATTCTTAATCATCCTCTTTAAGTTTTCTTTTTCATTTGCTTAACAAACAATCATTTTTTCGCGAATCTCACATTTGATAAATACCAACTTAAAGCAGATATGAGACAAGACAATCTTCAGACAAAAAAATATATACACACTATCCCCTATTCCCTAAAAGCATTCTATCTTTTTCTCAAAACAACGCAAATTCACCATCTTTATTAGAGCTCAAGGACGGCTGCTCGAAGATATTTCTAGATTTTCGTCATACAACTATACTGAAGCTGTAAGACAGGTTCCTAATTGGGAGTATAATAAAACTTCACGATAAAGAAATTCATCGTGATTTATAAACCTTCTAAAAGTGGCGATCTTTGACTTCAAATGAACATCAATTCCTTAACTGACTAAACAGTAAAATTTCGGACCGAGGAACTTTTGCATGACAAAGTTTAAACTTATAACAATAATTTTTAAAAGAGAGGATTTCTAGGTCAATCATGCTAAATCCTATATTTAATTTAGATCTCACATAACGATCACTTAATAATAATTTATAAGTCACCTTTCATACTGGCTCCAACACACCTTCAACAAACATTACATATACATGATGAATTAAGCAGAAAGGAAAAACATTCACGAGACACGGCTCAGCGTCAACATTTATTTAGATTCTACAAAAAACAAATAAATACACAACCTTTGTTGCTTTATAAAAACCATTATATAACTGGCAACTGTGCACCATACTAACACTAATAAACCTCATCACACTCCAAAGTATTTCCAAATGTCAAGCCCATTCTAGTAAACGCCTATTCCTTTCAATAAATCACTTCTAATGCCACAGACACTTTTAAAAGAATTCATAGTTCATACAATTACAGACAATGTTAAACTCTAACCTCTTCCCACATACTTTCCCAATCACCTCACCTAGCAGCCACACATTTAACCAACAACCTTCTTCTTCATCTAACATCCTTTCACAACATCGTCCCAAACAACAAGTCATTTTACTTCATCCTCCCCATCTCCCCTTCTCCAGATCCCCCAATTTCTACTCCCCTAAACCCCCCCAACAACCCCCCCTCTTCTCTCCCTTCCACCAGTCCAACCCCACTCACACCCATAATCACCTCTCCCACTCATACAAATACTCCACATTCCAGGACACTACATAGAACAACTCTATTTTCCCCATCTCCAATATAACCAACATCTCACTCCCACCTACCTAACCCTTCTCCTAACTTAGACATATTCCCCTCTCCACCACGTCTTTTATCTACACCTCCAAAGGAAATAATAACACCCCAACCCATTCCCAACCTTCCAAATGCATTCCAGCGAACCACTCATCCATCTCTTCTAGATATACCCCCTCCTGCACCACCAGATTATAGACACCTTGATCCAAGCTACAACCCATCTCTCTCTCATAAACACCCTCCACAACCCCTTTCAATGAAATTACTCAGTCAGATGAAACAGCTTCACTCCCAACAACCGACACAATAACCAAAAGAACTTTAATTTCCACTCCCTCCACAGCTCCCCCCTCCTCTGAAACAATCACACGAAGAAACCAAATTCGGCTCCTTCCTCCTAAACAACCTATTCCTCGGGGAACAGCTCTCTCTCTCTCTCTCTCTCTCTCTCTCTCTCTCTCTCTCTCTCTCTCTCTCTCTCTCTCTCTCTCTCTCTCTCTCTCTCTCTCTCTCCAAACCTCCTGCTCCACCCCCACTTTCATCCTCTGACTCTCCACCCCCTCTACCGCCAAAAACACATTCCTCTTCCACTTCTCATCAAACAAATTTTCTCAGCGCGGGTAATCATATCAATATGAAAAACAAAACACAATTAAGCCTTATTTTAATAACTATAAGACTTATTTATGCCAACATGTTGCCCATCTAAAAATTAGAAATATCACAGCACATCATCCTATTCTATTTTCCTTTCTCCTTACAGGAACATGAAAACTATTAGATTCCAACTGTTTCTTTATTATATGACCTACAATCACGGAAACACAATTAAATATGGGAAAATCGAAAATATTCTCTGGATTTATCGCTCAAAACATGGAAAGAATTGCATTTATACAAGGATTTGTAGATATAAGACTAAACATGTAGTGCCCAACATCGTTATATCGGGAAATTCAAGGATTATCTTCCCATTACAATGAATTATAAAAATCCCACATACCTTATTTTCAAACAAGATATATAGCCAGGTTTCATAACACCCAAATAAATTCCACTCTACCCCTGCACAATTAAAATAAATAAAAGAGCAGTTAATAGATAAAACAGTTAAATTAGAAGAGCTACTTGAACATCCATGGATATTATCCCAGACAACTAGCTCAAACAAATAAACGAGAAATAAACGAGGCTTGTTCAATCTGGACGTTAAAATTTTGAAAACACTTTTCGGCATTGCCACTCCCGAAGATCTGGAAACTACCTCAAAAAAGATAAATTTAATGTTAAGGTCAGGGTTTAATTCAGAAACAGCCATTACCAGGTTAAACGTACAGATTCACGAAAACACTAAAACGTTATCTCAACTTAAAACAAATCAAAAAACACTATAAACCTATACAATCATTCTATTTCTTTCATAGATATTCAGTTAGAAATTTCGAAATTAAATTTATACTTAAACACAGTAAATCTCATCATCGAGGATACCAACAAGTTAAAAAAACATTATACAACCCACCTTAATTATTTCAACACAATGCAACACACCTCTAAATTTATATTCATACCAATTTCTCATCTCTATTTTGAAGGACATCAAACCTAAGACAAATTTACATCTAATATTTCACCCCACTTCGGAAAACTTCTATCAATTCCTCTCCTACACTTGGACTATCACTCACTTAAACCATACCAAGTATCCACTCTTATTACATTCATTACTGACTCGTATTTTGACACTTTTAAAGTAATATCTTTCCCAATGTACAGTAACTACTCTTCAAATCGGATCACCATCCAGACTCTTAACCTTACTTCTTCCTTAACCTGGAAGAACTAACATATGCTTATAGCAAAACTATTACACTTGATCACTGTAGAGAAATTTCTTCTTTAAATCTCTGCATACCTACCAACATTCAAGCTCATCACAACAAATCCAAATTGCATTAGATACTTATTATTAAACAAAATATCTTGCAACAATGATATATAGACCCCTTTTCTAAACAATTCCCCTCACAACAACCTTACATATATATCCATGCCACAAAAAAACCACGGCCTACATAAGCTGCCCCTACGCCAAACAGCAAGATCTACACAACCTATTTTCCTATTTCACACGGTTGTAAATTTATTTCTGACGTTTACAGTTATTTACACTCCTCTCGCATACAAATTCATTCCAATTGGTTATCTGCTAACTACACTGAATTCCCGAAATTTCCCAATTTCACCCAGTAACATCAATCCTATCCCCGCAGTATGCAACGACATCCAATAAATGTCCACTGGAACAAACGATTGAATAAAACTTTCCAAACTCAACATTCTTGGCACCCGGAACACTTAACCTCATTTAGGAGAGTCTGATTACCACTGTCTCCCATCTTGTATATTCAGTTACATCATTTAAAGGATTAAAATTTCCACTGCATACTCCAAACATCAAACGCTGATCCATCCACCCACAATTCGTACTTTTCAAAAAAACAACCCCAACCTGAACCAACATTCATTCTCTTTATCCAATACCAAAACTTCCAAGAATTCACGAAGTTACATACACACAACCCAGCTTTTAAAATTCTTTTAACCCACCGAATTCCTATTTATGTATACAAGGTAAAACCATTCTGTTTAAAAGTTACTTCGCCCCCTCACCTCTCTCTCTCTCCTGTGAAAATACATATCCTTATATCATCCTCTTTATTATTTTTCATTTGCATTAACAAAAGAATCTTGTTTTTTGCGATATAATCACATTTGATAAATACCAGCTTAAAGAAGATATGAGACAAGACAATCTTCATATATATATAATATATTATATATATAATAATATATATAATAATATATATATATATATATATATATATTATATATATATATATAATAATAGTATATAAATATCGCGAAATCACTTCTCGTTTTCTGTATAATGAACTTTCATTCACAATCGGGGGATTGATTGATAATTACTTTTGCGTAATGGCTTAAAAATGTGGGTTATATGACAAATAGTTCACAGGAAAGTAAATAAGGTATTATTAGGCACAACGTTAGAAATACAATAAATCACACGAAAAACTAACAATATGAGAGTTAGGGCACAATACCTATTCGTAAATGACCTCTTCTCGAGATCCTAACTAAGCTCTGAGCATTCTTAGTTCGGGCCTTCTCAGCCC
The DNA here is from genome assembly GCA_015478945.1 of Trachelipus rathkii. Taxonomy (NCBI): domain Eukaryota; kingdom Metazoa; phylum Arthropoda; class Malacostraca; order Isopoda; family Trachelipodidae; genus Trachelipus; species Trachelipus rathkii. The sequence goes on along the minus strand of JABUQX010022443.1, from coordinate 36,988 downwards.
TCCACAATCATGCTCTTTGGTTTGGCTCCCTCCTTTATGGAGGATATCGGAGATGCCAAACAAACAAACGGATTTAACACATACATACAGTATGAAATACTGAAATGTTCACCAGTTTAAGTGGATACAGGAGTACCGCAAATAGCCTCTTTACCAGAGCTGTATACACTCTAGGACATGCATGCAAATGCCTCCCAAAAGATTCCCGTCGGAGTTTCGGCTTAGGGAATTTATCGAATGCGATGTGCGAGAAAAAATGATTCCTTCACAAGAATTCGAAAGACTTAGGGTTATGTTTTCACAGTTTTCTTATTCCCTTACACCATCTTCGGAATGATAACATGAAAGATTAGGAAGTTAGATAAGAAGGAACAGATCGAGAACATACTCGCGGGAAGGAGAGTAAGCAACTACAATAGATATCTTAACACCTTAACAAACGCTATTTCTCGTCATTAATTAACCCACGAGCTACGTCTTTAACTCTTATTTCTCAGAGATATTCATTCTACTGTCCCCCCCTTTCTAGAATAAGGCCATGCCAGTGAGGCGGGATTTTTTTTTTTCTTTTTTCCTGGTTTTTTTCTTTTCCAAAAGGGGTTCGGAACTAGATTGAATTAGAAGATGTTATCGTTTTCTTAAGTTCTTCAACTACCACCCTTATCTCCCTTCATATTTAATGTGAGCATACTGTGTTATTGAGACTTAGTAAGGGCCATTTATGTATCTGATGGTGAGAGCTACCCACGTGGTATTGTTGACTCGTTGACCAGTAGAAATTTCGCATCCATTTAATTTCGAGGTAAGAACTCCTTTATTTCGTAAGATTAGTTCATGGGCTAACGGTTTTGCCTTAATCCAGCGTAGTTTTTCAATATAGCGCTAATCATAGATTGTGGCCATCTGGACAGTTATAGGGGTCTAGCAAGCCGTCAGGGTATGTTTAATCTTGTCCGTACAACGAATTTACTGCGGACAGGTATGCCCATCTGAGTAGGGGCGAGCCTCATAGGCGAGACAGGACAAAGGTCCGAGTCGCGCCTGTTACGAGACGTCTAACCATCTTGCTCTCCATACTTCACGTCAAAGCTAGCATGTTCCTTAAACATATTTCAATAATCATCTTTTTCGGTACTTCAGTCTGCTGGTCGAGAGGGCTGCAGAGTAACTTGCCGTCGAAGTGTGCATTTTACTAACAATTCTACACACACTTTCAATAAATGTACGTAAAATTTCCACCTTTATCTGTGATGAGGTTGCTGGGAATTCCACAGTGCGGGATGAGCTGGTTAATTAAAGTTTTAACTACCGTCTCTTTTGTAATATCTTTCAAGGGGTAGGCCCACACATAATGGGAGTACCGGTCGATGAGAGTTAATAGATACTTATATCCTCTGCAGACAGGCAATTTCAAAATGTCAGCATTTATAGCTTGAAACTTGTAGGACACCTCCTTGTACTTCCCGTAAATTGGGTTTATGCCGCGCCCTACCTTGGCTATCTGACATTGGGGGCACGCTCGTACGAGTGCCTTGACTTTTTTGTGCATGTTTTGAAATACAAAGTCGGCTTTCAGAAGTGAGACATCGAGAAATACCCAAGCTGTCCCTGGAGATGATTCATTCGAATATATCGTCCACTCGGCGTCGGAGATGACTCTGCATAATCTAAATAACATCAACGTTTAGGAGAGAGATCTGCTCTTGAACCAAAACTGTTCTGTTTTTATAATATAAGAACTTTTTATTTAGTTTGTAAGTAGTGAATTTATGTATTCATCCTTTAATTGCGTCTTCGTAATCTCAGCGATAATTTAATTTTCTTTCCTGAATGAACTTTTATTAGTTCCAGTGTAGCCTCATACAGTGGTTGAATTAAATTATTCGATTGTTTCCATCACACACTATATCATTATACTAATATCTACTTCTTTATAGGTGCTTATCTTTGAATTTATCTAATTCTTTCTTTCTATCTCCAGCTCTATCAGCTTGTCGTAGTTAACCCTTTGGATCTTTAAATCTGCCTGATTTTCTCGTAGAGAAACATTTGCATGGAAATTGTTTATTTGACGTGTGTTATTTGTTTATACATTGTTTTCCTTTCTTGGAATGTTGAGCCAGTATATGCGGTGCTAGTTCTAACTTTATGGCCTATGTTTAAAACGTTAACCTTTAAGTTTAGGGGAGGTTGTTCATACTATAAGTTGGTTTGAAAGGTCGAGGGACTCCACTGGAGTGGAATGAAGCTCCGCTCTGATTTGGTCAAGTGGAAGTGCAGAGGCCATATCAAGTTTGAATGGAGGCGTGGTTGGAAGTTTCGCTTTCACTTCTTCAGTCATTTCGTTTCATTTTTTGATGATTAAACGGGTTTTTCAGAGGTATTCAGAGAGAGGATTTGTCTTTTTTGTGATCAATTCCCATAATACCTGGTGGGAACTGAGTAAATTTAAGCTCCAATTCCACATTATAATTTTTTCATCATTGATTTCTTATATTTGGATATAAGATCCCTTGATTGTGTGGCTATTGTTATGCCCTTATTAGCAAGCAGGTATCCGATTTTCGAAAGACTTCGTCAGGGCAGAATAGTCTATTGCATGTCATAATTTCTTTCGAGTGGAAACAAGGAAACACGCAAAATATAGAAGCAACAGGCTTCATTCACCTTCTCCAGATAGTGGATAAATGACAAGCTCCTTAATAATCTTGTATGTATTGATAAATTTTATAGCGGTGAGTGCCGTAGGCAAGAACAAGGGCATTGTAACACCCTTTAGGCACAAGCGGTCTGCCAGGTGAGCCTATGAACACACTTATTTCCACCGACGGCACGTGGCCCGTGCTCGATCCTCTTCTGGCTGATCTATTTAACACTATCTCGCAGATCAATGCCACCTCTAAGTTACTATCCGATGCCGTAGAGAGCTCCTGCGTACTGCGCTAGATACACCACAGCAGCACTATTGAAGAGATCAGTGACTGGGACACTCTCCGTGTCGCAATCATCATATATCGCAACGCACATCTCGATTCGGTATCCAGATTCGTCACAGTACGGGAAAACGGGCCCACCTCCCAGACGATAACTACCTTCGAACGCGTCTGCCATGCAATCGGACCCACCATGTCCGATTGCGCATAGCCCTAAGGATTCCGTAGATACACGCTTCCTCAGTCACGCTACGCGCACGAGCAGCCTGCCTGGGAGGGCAGCGCAGGCGCTCTATGAAAACTGCAACTCATGCAGGACACCGTATTCCAGCTCCAGAAACCAAGGTCAGAGGCCGTGTATAGTTGTAAAATCTTTTGAAAGCCAGAGAATTCAGCCTTAACCCGTTGCAAAATATTAAGATTGATATCTGGGATTGATTTAAATTCAAAGAAAGTTAGTAAAGAAACAAATCAGGTTACATGGCGTGAAGTGAAGAAAAGTAAACTAGCATTTTCCAGAAGGTGGAGACGATTCTATTTATGACTCTATTGTATTGTAATTAAAGGATTGATTTGTAATTAACTCTGTAAAATAAAAAAATGTACGTACTTAAATATAATCCGCTATTGTTGGTCTGATGACCTTTCAATTCTTCTAATCTTATTTAATATTCCTTCATTGACTTTAAGTTGCAATTTGGTAGTGACAATACTATGCTATAAGTATATATGTATACTATATATTAATACTTAATTATTATAGTATTTATCAATCTTCACTACTATATAATAGTTTCTCAGTATATGGAAGGAGATAATATTATTATGTTATGATAGGGGTATTATGTATGTACATGTATGTTATATATATATATGTTGAGTGAAATATATAAATAAACGTTATATAATTTTAATAATTTAACATATTTTATAATTAATGTAGAGTATTAGTGATTATATTCTGTATTATATTATATATATAATGCTAAATACCACTCAAATATAGCATAAATATAAGTACTTAATATAATAGTATAATATATTAGATAACGAGAGAGATACGATATATGAGCCTCATCGTGATAGATAGGTACTATACTTATAATATATATGATTGATATATATATAATGAACCTACGTAATATATATACGATCTTATATATATATGATATAGTGTATAAAATAATATTAGGTAATATAATATATATATAAGTATATTTCTGTAGTAGTATATATATAGTCTATATAGATTATTGTGGGTATATAATATAATATATATATATATAAAGTATTTTATAGGGTCAGATATTCTTCTCACTAGTTTACTAAGGTATACTACTATATATATTAGGTATAGTATATATATATCTAGTAAATATAATCCAAACGTAATATATAGTAGGTACAGCCTAGGCTATCTTACCCCTGTTACAGTAGGTATATATATATTGTGAATTATATATTATGTAATTGGTATCTAATCCTGCTGTAAGTAGAGCATTTTAATTTTCTTAGCACTCTATTTAGGTATTATCTATTAAATTAAATGTTTTTAGTTTTCAAGTATATATCTCTTAAATATATAAGCTAATAAATTATTTTATTCACACTTCGTAATTTTATATATATTATATATTATCTCTATATATATAATATATATATATTATATATATATACTGTATATTATAATATATTATATATTATATATATATATATATATATATATTTATATATATATATATATATAGAGTAAACAACTTATATTATTAGTAGTGAAAAAATAATAAATACAGAGAGTATATAATATAATAGAATGATTAGAATTTGTCATTATATAATTACGTATATCAGTATATTATAGGTAACTTACTACTATTAGTATAGTATTACTATATAGTTAATGATGCAAGTGTTATAGCTAAGTATGGAGCATAATAAGTCACTTAAGTGAGAGTGATCAACTGATATACCTCACTTAGGTATTCTAAGTGAGTAGTGATTATATAATATAGATTTATCACTCGTAAATAGTAAATAGTATAGGGTGTATCTACCTTATGTTATAAGTGTAGTACATTATATTAATGAAGGTATAGGGTAGTATATATATATATAATATATATTATATATACTATTATAATATATATATATATAAATATATATATATATATTATATATATATAATATATATATATATATAAATATATTAGGTTATATGATTTTATTAGTACCTAGAGTTCTATTATACTATTTATCTTATGTATATATAGTTATATTAATATATATATATAATATTATATCTTATATATTAGAAGAAAACTTAATCCAGTATATATATATAAATATATAAAATATGATAAAATCTATATTACATATTATACCTTATTATATTTGATATATTAATAGCTATAGTTACTTTCATGTCTTCTTATAATGTGTTATTATATATTTATTTAGTATATTATATATATAATATTGGTAATGTCACAAAATATTTTATATTTATCAATCACTTTTTAACATTAAATATTTATATAGTTTCATATATTATATATTCTATAAAATTATATTTTATAATATATATTATAGGTGTATTTAACCCTTGGCGTAATAAATAGTATGAGGGACAATTTATAACTCTATATAATATATAAATATTATACGTAATTTTAATAATTAAATATTATCATTATTAATAAATTATATAATAATATATATAGTAAGAATACCCTATAAGTAACGGTTAACATTCACCAGAGAGAGGAATATATATAGTATATATGTAATTTTCAATTTTTTGAAGTTTTTATTATTTGAAATCATTCATTTATGTTATTTTTATCTATGTGGCTTTAATGTACTTAGGTTTATTCTACATTTATATATATATGTAATTGTTAATATTATTTATTTATTTATTTATTTATTTATTGATACGATTAGTATAGGCAATGAATAATATTTGGACTTTTATTTATATATAGAGCAACATAATAATATTATATATGATAACTTTAAATTAAAAATAATTCCGATACGAAAAATATAACTCTTTTACAGAATACAGAAATCTCGATATTGTTTCTTTGAAAGAATTGATCAAAAATATATTGCTTTTTTAAATAATACTTTCTTCCTATTTAATAAATATAATATGACTTAATAGTTTTATTTTCTCTACAGGAACACACTCATTCTTTAAAAAAGACTGCCCCATAACTCAAAATTCTCCAAAAAATGTATTTCCAGCAGTTGGGGAAAATCAAGACAATGTGTTTTGATTTTCACTGTTAACAATATTGATTTAGCCATTAGATTATATAAAATGAGTTTGCTTTGTTCTCGAAGCATTATATTTTAATATCTGTACACACCCACAACAAACCGTTTAGACATTTCTTTTCGAACCTCTTCTGGATCTTATTTTTAAAAAATATTTATACATTTTATTTTATTAAATACGATTATTACTCTTTTTCTATAGTGATGTAGTTATTTGAATGGTAGTAAGAAACTGGAAAGATTTACTCTATGTAGTATTATATATATATAAGTGTATATATATATAATATATTGCAGTTCTAGTAAGAAGCATATTATCTTGCTTCGCGTATAGTACTCTAAAGGTATATATATATATAATGAGTATTAATAACTCTATTTCAATACTACTCAGTAGAGCCACTAAATAGTATACTTATTACGATACCAGTATATATGTATATATCTTCTATTTTCATACTTTAATATTTTAATAGTTGTTGTCATTAGACTATAAGTACTTAGAGTATTTATAAATGTTGGCAAGCGTGCATATATAAAGTTATCCGGATACAACGCGCTATATAATTATACGGGTGACCTCATTGATTAAACAGTATACTTACTATACGTTATAAGAGGGAGGGTAAGCCGTATATATAATACGTAAGGCAACTGTTACAATGCTAAGTGTATCTGGGATTATGTGTATAGTGGGCACAAAGAGTCATGATAATGATCAGTGGGTACATTATGCTAGTATATATCCACTCACGTATATATACTATATAATATTGTTTTTAATAGTATCTCTAGGGATAATAAAACTTATATACTACGCATTATACTACCCCTACCCATGATAAAAATTAATGAATATGATTATATAAAAAAAAAATATACATTCACATAAATATAAAATAAACATTTAATAAGGTAAAGCGCACTATATCAAGCCAATAGATTGCTCCATCAGGATAATTCATTATACACTTATGTGCAGAGCACCGAGATGATGATCTCTTCATAATTTACATTTGTATATAGAAATACCTATATTTATAAAATAATATTATATGCAATCAATAAAGAGTGTTGTGGATTTCATCAGGGTTGTACATCTCGTAAACAATTAGTTAACATTATGTAATACTTATGTATAATATTGGTTATACTCGATATTTGATAGTTACACAGCTCATTCATAATTAGATCTATTTTTATGATATAGTAACTAGGTAGCATGTGTGTTGCTAAATTGGATACAGGTATCAAATAATAAGACTAGCTCACTCAAATAGTAATCATTTGGACAAAATTCACTTTTGCGGACTCGTATTACGTAGTGTCATAACTATATAATTTAATAATAAAATTATTTTCATTTATAGTATATAGTATATAAATATATATATTTATCATTATATATTTTTTGTCTATATATTAGTAACTACTATAACTTCGAATATTATTTTCTATAATTATTTTTAGAATATTATTTATTTTTTAAATTTTTTACTATATATTAGTAGCATATATAGATAGATATTATAATAGTATAGTAGTAGATTTACATGTATACCTATACATAATTCTGTTGACATATTATATATATATTTTTATATATATTAATGTATAAAATAAATGTGGATATTCAATTTTGAATATAAAAATTTTTATCTAAATATATAAATTTTCAAATATCTTTTAAATTAGTTGTTTTACTATATTATTAATTAATATGAGGTATATATATATATATATATATAATATTTATATATATTATAATATATATATATAATATATATATGTTAACTCAACGGTAATTGTATACATATTATATATATTCTATATATATATTAGTTTAGTCATATTATAGTATATATTATAGTAATATATATTATTAGGTGAGTTACTTTCCTATATTTTATATTCGAGGTATTTATCCTATATTATATTATTACACCCAATTTATATTCATATATATTATTCTTATGTTATATTAATAAATATATAATATATTAATTTAATTATTTATTTTATATATATTATAAATATATATATTTATTATTTATAATTATTCATCATAATTTATTATTATGTATATATATAGTATATTATAATTAATATTATATATTTTAATATTATTATATATATTATAAATTAATTATTAATTAATTATATGAATTTTATTCAATTTTATATATAATATTATATTTATATAATTATAGTATATAATATTAATATATTATTATATTTATTATATATGTATATAATTATTATATTAATATTATTATTTGACTAATTTATAATATATATAGATATATTATGAATTATTAATAATTTTATATATGTATAATTTAATAATATGTTATATAATATATATTATTAATATAGTATATAATTTAATAATTATTATTGTAAGTTAATTATATATATTTAATTATATATATATACTATATATAATTAATTATTATATATATTAATATATTATTAATTATATAATATATATATATATATATATATATATATATATATATATATATTCCTTTCTCTATTTTTTTATTAGATTTCCTTTCAAGTAGTTCTACAGTAGCTTTGTCACACGACCACTGTTCATTCTTTAAATAATAGGGTTAATAAGAGTTCAAATGAATTTCAAACCTATTTTAGACTACTCATTACTGACCTATCTATAGTTTTATCATCGATCAATAAATAGTATGCTGATGACACCACCCTTCATTATCTTTTTCATTTTATAAGTCATCTTGGCCAGTCGGTAACGTCTGATATTAATGAAAACCTTGGAAAACATTAACCATGAAATTTATCGTAGATAGTATAATCACTTTCAATGAACCTTTTTAACTTTATTGGAAAGAATCTTCCACACATTTATAATATTTATGAGAAGAACAATTCTTATGCTTTTATTATTTTTATTCTCTTTTCTGGAACAATTATATTGTTTCTCTTATTAAACAAGTTTCTAAAATGTCAGATCTAAGGTGCCTTTTGATCTACTTCAAGCCACACTAATTGTGTACTCTCCTTTGGTGAGAGTTGTTAGTTTTTGTACCGAGTTCGCGTTAGATATATGATATGGTTCCACTTACCTATTCCTTTTTTCAGAAGTTGGATAAAGTTTATTGTCCTTTCAACATCTCCCTCACTCACCTTTAAAAGCCCTCTTTAACCTATTGGCAAAAGGTTAAATATATAGTGTTCAACGTATACTGTTGATATCACAATAAACTCTGTTCCTCAGAATATTTCAACTACAAACTTCTATTTTTGATGATAACTTTAATAACCATTCTTACCAGCCACTTTTCTACCATATCATAATGGTAGGAGAGTGATTAACTCGAGTGTTTAGAAGCGTTGTTTCGATCCCACATACATGTAGTTGGAAGAAAATTCCTACAAAGCTCTCTTTTTTGAAGAAGGCAATGCTAGAAGGGATTTAACTTTTTAATTCAAGGAAAAAAGTACCCGACCGTGGGCGTAACCGCTAAGCTAATATCTTCGTAACGGTAGAGAGCATGAAACACACTTGCATCTTCTCTTTGACTTGACTTTACAGGTTCAAAACCTAACATTTAATCCTATTTCTTTGATAACGATCTGTTTATCTATTCTCGCGATTTGTATCCGTTTCATCATTTATACCAGAAACTAATATATATATATATATATATATTATATATATATATATATATATATATATATAGATAATATAATATATATAATATATATATTTTGATTATATTATATAGAAGTATTATAAATGGTATTATTAACGGTACTGCGGTGATTATATATATATATATATCTAGTATATAGTAAAGATTATCTCATACTATATAGCCACAGATAATTTTATTAATACTAATTAATATATATATATCGATATATATCGAATATGATACGATTTATATAAATTTATGGACCAAGTTACATATATATTTGATCTATTTTTTTTAGCCATTTTTAATATATATATATTTATTGATTTTGGATGGCAATTACAGTAAGTCTTCTTGGAGTGAAATATCAACTCAAGAGGCTGATGGAAGCATATAATATAGTAATTGTAATAGCTCAGTAGTAGTACTAATATTTAGGATTAGAATAACATATGTAACGTTCATGATCCATAATATAACTATATAGGTACTATATATATATAAATTTTAAAATGCTATATATATACTGTATATTATAATCTATTCTATAGCCCTACCCTAAGATCAATCATCATTAGTCTATTATTATATATTATATAAGTATATACCGTGGTGTCTTCAACCGGGGATCGTCACTTCTGGTGTAGAGCCGACGGAATCGCATGCAAGGTCGTGGCGTTCGAGTCCTGAGTTCGGATCCTAGGCAAGAAATTACTCGTAGAGAAGATTGCCCCTCCTTGAATAGGTCTATGTCCCCTGACCGGTCGATGCTGTGTAAACCTTTAATTTAAATGGGCGTGATAGATTATAATATATTTATTTTATTATATATATATAGGGGTACCTTATATATATATATTATATATATATATATTGATATATATATATAAGTAGAATACTATTTGATTGAGGTCAGGTTAGATATATAGGCTAGTAGTATAGTCTTCTATGGTAGTGAAATGAGATAAAATACATTTTTGATGTTACTGAAATATTGATAATTTTCTCAATGTTATTCAATATTAACACAGAAGTTTCAATAATAAGTTTGTTAATTTGTATACTTACAGATATTTTTGTTTGTTTTATAATCACCTAAGTTTCCTCCGAATCTCTATGAACAACAAAATCGATATTACTAGAAAAACAATTATATATAATAAATTGAATAAAATATTAAAAATTTCAATCACAGTGGACAGCTTGGGAGTCTGAATCAATCTCTCTCTTCACCCAGTGTACTTTCCTTTCAGAGACTTATTAACTTTTTCTCACATGTAAACAATAATTGCCTATTATGATATTCACCCATGTCCTATATTATATATAGCATATATATATATGGGTATATATATATATATATATATATATATACTAATATATATATATAATAAATTATATATATATATATATATAGTGACGCGTCATTAGGTATATAAGCCACCCGTTAGTAGGTATTATATATATATAGTAGGTGGAGTCCACTCACAGGTGTAATATAAGATTTTATAGTATTTCATATCCAGTATATTACGATGGGCCGGGGATATTTCCGCACTATTCCTTTCGTATCCGCGACACATGCGCAGGCCATTAGTTTTATACCCCAGTAAAATCCGTAGATACAGCGGTCCCGAGAGTGATCCATTGGTATCGTGGCCGGATATATTTCCACCGTAAGATTAATACCTTCTTCGCTAGATAGGTTCTTCCTAGTTTAGGGAAATAAATATTCCAAAATAATTTTAAATTAAGTATTTTATCAGTATATATTAGTATATATATATATTATATATATATATTTATATATATATATAGTATATATATATATATATATAGTAGTTATAAAATTTTGCCTACTTATAAAATATATATATGATTTAGTTCTCTTGATCGGGATCACTTAATAAAAGTAGTAATCGATATCTGTTTACCATTGTATCTGTGAGCACCACTTTTCTTAATAGCAGAAAATAGGTATCTTATTATCCACTACACCCCTTAGCATGTTTTATCAAGTTTTGACTCGACGTCCCTTAGAGGCATTTGCTCTGATTTTTATAATAATCAGTGCTGAAGGAGCCTGCGTGGCCGGGCCAGGTAAACAAGTGAGAATAAATTGGTGGCGGTAATGAGGTTTTTTGTATTTACTTTTGATCAAGAATCGTGACTGAGAACTAGCTTGTCGGTTGATATATTACTGGTTAAATAATACAATGCTTAAACACGTTAAATAAGCGAGGCATTCGGGTCTAAAGAAAGGGAAGTGGTATACTATACTATGTTGCTCAGGAAATGTTAATTACAAGGTTTAGCTTAAATATCTGTGAGCCACAAATCCAAGAAAACCATTATTTCGAGTGGTAAAAATATGTCGTGTAGCGTGAGCTTGAATTCCTCCCCACCTATTAAAGTCACTGCATAATTTTCCTTCACCACCTAGCACTTATTTTAAAGGTAGATTTGTATATAGTTAATTCATAATTATTATAACTATTTTTTAATACAATAAGTTACCATATTTTTACCATAATTATGAAAACGTTGTCCAACCACCAAGATCTCTTCAGATTAGAAGTGGTGGGAGGGTTGTACAGGCTCAACGATGAGAATGTGTTCAATGAAATTAGCACATATATATAACATGGCTACCCAACATTGAAATTCTAAACAAGTATAATATATATATATATATATATATATATATATATAGTTATTATATATATATATATATATATATATATGTATATATCATATATATATATATAAAGATATATATAATATATATAGATATAATAGTAACTATATTAATATACTATATATCTAGCTAATATACTATATATATATATTACTATATTTTCTTTATATATTATTATAAAGGTACGTAGTGAGTATACTATAAGGAATAATATATAACTCTTATATCTACCTATAGTATATATATTATATATATTTAGATATATTATATAAATATATATATTCCTATATATTATATATATATATATAATATATATATAATATAATATTAAAGTATGAAAAATTATATAATATATAAGCCCGGTTTAATTTTATATATTATAATATACTATAGTGGATATATATATATTATATATACGATATATATATATATACCAAATTTCGAGATATACTTATTATAACTATCTTATTACAAGTTTGGCATTGCGGTAAGGCAATTGGCATTTACATTGTTATTATTTTATTTGTCAGTAGCTGTTCTTTTGTACCAGCATTTTGAAACACGTTTTCATTAACATTAGTAAAAAGCTTTTCAAAATTCCAGAGGGAGAAGCAATAACCCGGAAAGACAAAAATTCTCTTCTCGATTCACTTGTCGAAGTACAAGTAAATACTATGTGTTAAAGTAGATGGGGGAATAAATTTAAATTTTATGCGTTTTATTTGGTTGTATTTTTTAATTAATTTTAATAAAATTATTATTATTATTATTATTATTATTATTATTATTATTATTATTATTATTATTATATATTATTATTATTATTATTATTATTATTTATTATTATTATTATTATTATTATTATTATTATTATTATTATTATTATTATTATTATTTGATTATTATTATTATTATTATTATTATTATTATTATTATTATTATTATTATTATTATTATTTTTTTATTATTATTATTATAATTATAATTTGGTTATTATTATTATGCATTATTATATTATTATTATTATTATTATTATTTTTTATTATTCATGACAGTTATTAATAAAATAATATTATTATTATTATTATTATTATATTATTAATTATTATTATTATTAGTTATTTTTATTATTATTATTATTATTATCCAAAAGATCTTAATGTGAGAACAGTACTACATACAAAAGAGGATAACACCCTTTTACGATTGGAGCTACTGTTTTGTAAAAAAAAAAAAAAAAAAAAAAAAAAAAAAAAAAAAAAAAAAAAAAAAAAAAAAAAAAAAAAAAAAAAAAAAAAAAAAAAAAAAAAAAAAAAAAAAATCTTAACAATCTTAACAGAATCTACCAGCTTCTGCGAGACCTATTTAGAGACCTTTGTCTTTAGCAACCTTTTTGACTTAAGATTTTGAATTCAATTTTCTATTCTTGTTCCAACCTAGAATGTTTATGTTATTCATAGATAAGGCGGTAGGGCCGTTAAAGGTGATTTGAGAGGTGTATTTGTGAGGTAGAATTTTTTTAGAGTTAAACTTATCACCCGGAAATCGTATTCAGACTGGACAAAATCGAATTGGTAAGGTGAAGTTGAGAAACAATTTTAGATGCAAAAGAGAAATTAGATTGAGATGATTAGAACTATGAGGAGAGTCGTGGGCGTAAGATTAATAAGATCTATAAGAACAGAACAAAAGGTAGTTGAAGAAAAGTTAGAATATAGTAGGGGATAAAATAGAATCTTGAGGAATAACACAATTTATGTACAACTGCAGTTATGGAATGAACTGAGAAAGAAAAAACTAAATGTCATAGAGGAAATTAAATGATGAAAATCCAAAGGAAGGAGGCTTAGAGAGCAGTTAGTTACGCATGCCATACACTATCGTAAATCTTTGATGCGTTAATTGCCACTAAACAAGACTCCCCATAATCCCTAAGGATGGATAATTGTGAAACAGAGAATGAACTAAATCTCACCAATTGACCTTAGCGTCGAAGACGTACTGATGACCTGAAAGAAGGGAATGAGATTCCAGAAGATTCCTGAAATTAAGACTAGGGATAGTTTAAAAGATCTTAGAAAGAATACAGGTAAAAACTTAGGGGCGATGAATGAAAGGTTCAGAGCAAATACCCTTCTTCTGAATTGGTTGGACAAAGGAGTGCTTCCAATATTTGAGGAAATGTGTTAGCATTAAGAAAAAGGAAATAAAGAGCTGTACGAAGACAGACGCCAGATCTGAATACTTTATTTCATATTTCTGGTGAAAAGTCATCAAGGACAAGAGTCTTCAATGTGTTCATAGATGTTAGGGTTTCATTTGCTCGATCATGTGGAATCTCAGATAAAAGAAATTCTTAGGATATCTAAGTAAATAAGAATTACGGGGGAAAATGCAGAATTGTCCAGGAATGAATTATATGTAAAAAGGATGCTGAAGAGATTAGCCTTTTCAGTCTTATATATATATATATATATATATATATATATATATATATATATATATATATAAATATATATAATTTGTGAGAATTAGCTGGGAACCACTTGTTTATATATATATATATATATATACTATATATATATATATAATATAAATATATATATATATATATATATATATATATATATATATATATATATATATATATATATATATATATATTATATATATATATATATATATATAGTATTATATATATTATATATATATATATATATATATATATATATATATAAGCTATAACATTCTCTCAAGATGAAAAACTTTATGGTTGATAACAGGAAATGAAAATATATTGAAAATTTATCTTCATATTATTGAAGAAAACTTAAAAAATTTCACTTTCCTATCTGTCTTTTTAAGCCTTTTATATTTTCAAGTATTTTAACTTTGGCATTTTAAAGGTATAAGTTTTTTTATTTTTATCTAAAGTTTAGCTAATTTTGTTCATTTTTCTCACAACTTTTTTTTTTTTCTTTTTTTTTTTTGTTTTATAACTTTTCAGAAAATGGAAAAAATATTCTCTGAAGCTTATATTAGTGGTATTTAGATTTGTCTCATTTTCACATAGTAGTTAGTTATAGTATGTATAATATATAGTATATTATATAGTATATAAGATCAAGGAGATATTATTATATATTATACCTCCTTTATATATATATAACTACCTATATATATTTAACTATAATATAATTATTATAATTATATATATTTATTGTATATATTAAATATAGTATATACTATATATATATATATATATATATAATATATGATATTATTATATTATTTATATTACTATATATATAGGTACTACTATATATAAGGCCTTATCAATACTTTAATTATAGTATTTGTTATATATAGTTACTATTATATATATATATATATATATATAAAATAATTATTTATATTATAAGTATTATATATAAATATTTTATATATTATATATATATCATTATTATATAGTATTAACCTCACATTATTATATATTATTATTTAACAAGGATATATATTATATATATATATAAATATAATATATATATAATACTTAATATCTATGATATATATATATATATATCAGTGGCGGCTCGTGGTCAAAATCCTTGAAAGTCCAAAATCAATATATTATATATATATATATATGATATATATGAATGATATTATATATATATATATATATATATATATTATATATAATATATTATATATATATATATAACACTACTATTATTATATATATTTATTTATTTATTTATTTATTTATTTTAGTTATAATATATATATATAATATATATATATATAATTATTAATTACATATATATATATTATGTAGATGTTACTAATTATTATATATATATATTTAGATATATAGTTATATATATAGTTTATGTTATTATATATTATATATGAAAATTCAGTGTATCCATATTAGTTGTGATGGCTTGACATTATTTATAAGAGAAGATCCAATTTTTTTTTTAATATGACTTCATACTAGAGTCGACAGGCAATTACAGAGGTTGCCTAGTTTTGCCTAGACTTTAAAAAAAACGAATTATTTAATTTCTGACTCAGAGAGTAATAATTGCCACGATCGGCTAATATTCTAAAAAAAGTGGAATGTCACAGAAGTTGGAAATTTTATGCGAACTTGCTGCAACGAGCTCATCATTTCGTGAGTCTTCGAATGAGATCGATATAAGTAGTCATATAGATACTAGTATTATTGTATATTCACTCTATTATATAATATATATATGCTCATCTAATAAATTATAGTTATATATATATATATATATATATAATATATATATATTTCTGAACTAGTGGAACTTTTACTCATATATTACTTAATTTCTATATATCCATACACATGAGTAATTAATAATAAGAATCTGTAATTTCTTCACGTATATAGTATATATTATATTTTAAGCATGAAAATCTTACTTCTTTGTTCTATGTATATTACATGACTAACTTATTATTAAGCATACTATATATTATAAAATATACACAAAATATATATATATACGGGTAAATATTTATTTATATGTTATACTTTGAAATTATAACTATATTTTATTTGGACATCTAAGACATCTGCTCAAATTTTAGGAGGTTTTTTAACAACAGTTGAATGTGCAACAAGCACTGGACCATCTACTTCAACAGGTATAGTAGAGTAATTATATACGTACCTAAGTAAGAATTCACGTTCGGTACTTATACATACTATATTAGTATTATATATATAAGTAATATATTATATATGAATAATATATATAATAACCTAACGGGATATATGATATATATATAAAACATATATATATGCTTGACTTTTTAAATATTTTTTGGGTTCACTAAGGCACGTAGTGTTCGGATATGCTATCTCTGGATACCTAACTCCACAAAAAGGCCGCCTGAGCTGATATACGTAGAAATGGTGACTTAATTTATTATATAGTATATACGGTTATATGTACTTTATAGGTAAACAATAATAGATATAGTTTCTATATTAATCATAAGGCAATATTATAGTAAAATTAATATATATATAGGTATATAATTATTAAGTGACTCAATACTAAAGCATCGTGTATGTATATATAAAGATAATAATATATATATGATACAATAAAAAAACTCAATACGTAAAACTAAATAACACTAATTCAGCCACACTTGATGGGCTATGACTTATGTAAAATAAATCACCTATATTATTTTCTATAATTTACCTTCATTTATCTTAGTTAGATAAATTACCTATAGTACTTATAAAGATACTTACTCACCTTAGTAAGCATATTCTTTTAAGCTCACTTCTGAGGTATACATATCTTCTCAGTAGTATGAGTTTACATACTCTACCTCCTATACCTCACAATTTACAATAGATATCTTATTATATTTTATAATATGTGTGTAGGCTGTTATATTATACGTACCTTATCCTATTTTATAGATAATAAGAGAATAGGGAATGTATCACTTAAATATAACATAACAAACTATATATAAATATATAACTAAAATTTTCATTAAATATATTATTAATATGAAATTTGGAAATGTAGCTAACCTATAGAAAGGATTATAAGTATTTAGTATGATACAGAGAGACCTCACTAGGCTAAAATAGTAGTATACTTTATACTTACACAGACTGTATAATATATAAACATTATCTATTATATATATATAATATTATACTTATATAGTATTTTTGACTAATTGCTTATGAATTAGCATAATATAATTGTATACCTACTTATCACTCAATATAAGATATATATATACTCACTGGCCGATCATATAATTAGTATTCGTATATTTAATATATTAGTATATATATATATGTATATATAATATTAATATTAATATATAGTATAATATAATATATATGATATATATAATATATAATATATAAAAATATAGTATAAAATATATATTTATATATATATTAGAATATTTATATATATATATGTAATATATATATTAATATATATATATATATAAGATATATATATAATATATATATATATATAATATATATATATATATATATATTATAATAATATAAAAAAGTTATATAATAAATATATATATTATATATATATAATATATATATATATATATATATAATGATATATAATATATATAATATATATTAATTTAAATATATTATAGTAGTATACTCCCATATTTCTATGCCATGATAAGTGAGTATATATATTTACTAAATTTATGTATTATAAACTCAATATATAACAACCGCCAACTCTAAGCATACACTATACTGCAAATATACGCACAGTCAAAAGTTAAAATGTGTCTAAAATAGACCTCCCCTAATATATATATAGTATATATCATATTATTTACTTAAGTATATGAATAAGGATATGTTAGAAATCCTTTTATTCTCGCGACTGTGACTGGGTTCTGGGGATCAAAACGATATTTGGTGGCTTGTGCCGTTCAGTTTACTAATCACAGCAGGAAGGAATAAAGAGATGTTTTATAGTATAATTTTTGCAAAAACTACTGGATTGAATGGGAATAGCAGTTGGTAAGAGTTCCTCATACTAAAAATACTTCATCTCTCTAAGTGGAGCCCTGTTTGACCCTTTAACGGCCGAGTGTGTATGCATAAGGATAGTACTATACCCTTACCTTGGGAAGCAATAGAGTAATTTACTGTTCAAAAAGATTAAAATGGTAGATTTCCTTAAATAGACTCAAATGGATGGCACTATCTCAAACACTTGCACCATTTTTTTACCAACAGCGTATTGTTGCTTGCGGTTTTTGAAATCCCAGCATGTATAGAATACTATTTAAATGAGATATAAAAACTCACTTCCCTTAAATAAATTAAGTATTATAGTATATATATGATAATATAATATTATATATATATATATATATTATATTATATATTATATAATTATTAATATAATAATATAATATATATTAAATATATAATATATAAATATTATATATAATATTTAATATATATTATAATATATAATATATATATTATACAATATATATATATATATATATAAATATATATATAAATAAATATATATATATTGATATATATATATATAGTATATATATATATATAATAAATTAATAATATTATATATATATATATATATATAATATATTATATTATATATTAATATATTATATAATATTAATATATATAATATATATATATATTAAAATATAATATATTAGTAATTATATTTAATATTTCTTTGATAATTCCCAGGAATAATATTAAGGGAATTAAAATTATATATGAGCCCTTAAAATAAGTTCCTCTATTTAGATAATTAGCTAATAATTATTAATGTAGAATTAGCAAGAAGATCAAAGATGTAAAATTTATATTTCTCCTGTTCCCATAAGTAACACGTCTATTCAAAGAAATGACATTTTAACTCATTCTTATGGAGAAAAAAGGTTTATCTCTATTCGAATGAAAACATTTCTCTCAATGGAAGATGTCTCCTTCATTGTAGAAGCGACGTTTTGCTCATCTCTTCTGAGAATAAAATGGGCCGTTCGTCGTTGTCCTTATGATGAAATTTCATTGTGTATTGATGAGGTTCAAGTTCGAAAAGTTGCATAGTCATATATATATATATATATATTATAGTAGTAATATATATATAATATATATTATAAGTATTTATATATACTTATATATTATATATTAATATATATATATTATAATATATATATATATATATAATATTATATATTAATATTTAATATTAATATATATAATATATATATATTATATATATATATATATATATATGTATAAAATATATATATATATATATATATATATATATATATATAATTATATATATTATATATATATATATATTAATTTATTAAATATATATTAATTATTATCTAATTTATTCCTTTTAATTATTAACTATTAAATAATAATCTATTTATTATGTTATTGAACAATTAAATATTATTATGTATATATTATATTAGTATATTCCTATTTAATTAATAAATTTATTGAATATAGTAATTGTGAATATTATTAAGTACGTAATATATTTCTACTCCTGAAATTAGTGTATTATATATTATTTCTAAAATCTAAATGAGAGAAGTCAGAATAAAATTTATTCAATTATTTTTTAGTAAAAGTATTTTATAGGACTCGAATCTACTTTTTAATAGTACTTTAAAAGGGAGTATATTATTTATGTATATGTATGTATATATATTATAATATATATAGTAAAGAAAAAAGAATAATTAATATATTTATATAACTTATATATACTATATATAACACTACATTTTTCAAAATTTTCCCTATATAATAGTATATATCTTATATTATATATAATTATTTATAGTAATTATAAATGAGGTGATATTTATATATGTTTATACCTATATAAGCTATTTAATACATGGTTACCGTAATATTAAATATGTAATATATTAGCACTTATTAGTATGTGTATTTACTTATATACTCAAAGTAATTATATTATATATATATCACTAGTATATTAAGGTGGAGATATATATATTATATCTATATGATATATTATATTTAATATATATATATAATATATATATATATAATATTGATATTTATCTATACCCTAATATATTAATATGATCATATATTATAAGGGTGAGTGTGGTGTATGTGGGGGGGTATGGTGAACTAATAAAGCTAATTAGCGTATTATATATAAGAATTAAAATGTGTGAGAAAAAAATATATGTATGTGTTCGCAAAAAAGATGTCATTCCTTAAGAGCGTAAAAAATTTATATATAATATTTATGCAATTTATTAAAAATTATAATCAATGTAATTGGTATATATTAATGAAATCAGTATAAAGACATCTAATGAAAAATATTTAGAAGTGTCTCAAATTAAAGACATAATAAGATAATAACCTGTATAAGATATTATTCCTTCACTGTATAAATTGAATAAATGTTACTGATTATATATGATGTATTGATATTTATGATATATAGTAAAATTTTATGAAGCTTAGAAATTCCATAAGATTATGTTTTATTTCTTAAATTATTAAAAGTTGATAAATAACTGTTTAAATAGAGATTATTTAAAAAAAATAAAGTAGAATAATAAATAATAAAAAGAAAAGTTACAAATTAACATGCACAAAAACATGTATGCATAACCACAAAGCAAAGAAAATGAGGATATAATTAAATAAAGTTAAATAGTTAAATAAATGTTAAATAAATAATAATAAATAAATGATAAAAAATAAATAAATAAATTAATAATTAAAATAAATAAATATTATAAATAAAATTAATTATAAAAAGGCTCTTTATTACTTTATTATTAAATTATTATTCACTGTAATAAAATAATATTAATTAACAAAAAATATTAATTCAGCTTTATAAATCTAAGAAGATCTAAACATACAAATGAGCAAAATATTGAAAATAAAGATAAAAATATAATAATGAAACTTTGTAGGCTTGTATATTTTAGAGTAGAAGAAGTTTATTATAATTTTGATCATATTTTATATAAATATTAATAAATTTAGATTATTATCAGCAAACTGTGTTTATAAACTAATAAACAAAGCATGAGACAGAATTATATCCACAAAAAAGTATTCTCCTGAAATAATAGAATCCTACATTTATTAAAAAAAAGCGTTGAGAATGTGATGAATCACTAATACCATCATCAATATCTAAACACGTATCAATCATTTATATTACTATGCAGCACAACCACTAATACCAACATAATCCTTCAAAGAGTATCGTATAACGTCATAGCAAACCAAGATCGAGATCACAATCGAGCAACCTAATTAATAATATATGTTAAATAATAAGTAATTGGAATAATAATAATAATAAATCAGATGTTATTAATATAAATGGAAATCAAAATAAATTAATAACATGAATTTAGTTAAGAGAGTAAATAATAAATAATAATAATAGCATAATAATGCTATGAATGTTTAATTATGGTATAAAATAAAGGGGATACCAACAGTATGAGTATAAAGTCAAAAATTGTTGACATAAATTTAAAGATTAGTGAACAATAACTAAATTTCAAATAGATCAAATCAAACATAAATTCACAATATCAGGCATAACATCCGATTATAAATAGTATAATCAATGATAATAAGATCTGGATGGTATAATGATACACAAAAATCTATTCACTTGATATACTAATTATCTTATAATAGTAGCACATCAAATCACAGATAGGTATGAGCGTAAGACAGGTAGATGGGGAAGGTTCCGAATGGGAGTTGGTAATAGATGGAACTAATAAGTGGAATAATGTAATGACCGAAGTACATACCCACATAAAAATACAGACAATCAATGAATTCACAACCATCATGACTAGACTAAAATAAATATTAATTATTGAAAATACTCGATAACAATTTCATTTCTTAAGACGTAAAATGAATAATTGATGATCATCCCAACCAAACAAATTTAATTTATCAGTATAAGAATAAATAGTAATAAGATGGAATGAACAATACTGTATTTAATAATAATGAATAAAAATAATTAATAATAAATTAATAATTATAAATAAATATATAATAATATATAAATAATAAATATAATGATTATATATATAATAAATAAATAATAAATAATATATTAATTAATAATAATAAATAATTAATAAATTAATAATATAATAATAAGTAATAATAAATAATATATAATTGAAATAATTAAATAATAATAATAATAATAATGGTAATAATTAAAAATGGTATAATAATTTAATAATAGTTAAGTAATATAATAATAATGATAATAATTTAAGAAAATTTAGATGATAATAATATTAATAATAGATAAATAATAATAATAAGATTAATAATATATAATTAATTACTGAAAATTAATAATAATAATATATAAAAATAATAATAATAATAATAATTAATTAATATATAAAAATAATAATATAATAATGATAATATTTAATAATAATATATAAAGATATATACCTCAATATCAATTCATTATAATTAATAATAATATAATAAACATAAATAAGGAATAATAATAATAATAGATGAATAGAAAAAGTAAATATATATAATAAAATAGAACCTAGAAAATAATAATTAAATAATAATAATAATTAAATAATAATAATAAATAATAAATAATAATAATAATAGATAAAAATAAATAATAAATAAAATAATAAAAATTAATAAAATATAAATAAAAATAAATAAATAAATGAATAAATAATATTAATAATAATGAATTTTAATTTAAATATAATAATAATTAAATTAATCATAATAAATAATTAATAATAAATAATTGAAATAAAATAATAATAAATATAATAATTAATAATAATAATAATAATAAAAATAATAATAATAATAATATAATGAATAGATAATGATAATAAGATAATAGGATAATTAATATTAATAATAATAATAATAATAATAATAATAATATATAATAATATATTAAATATAATAATAATAATAATAATTTAAATAATAATAGAGATATTATAATTTTAAAAAATAAATAATAAAATAAAAATAATAAATGATAAGAAAAAAATAATAAATAATACTAATATATAACTACTTAACTATAATAAATATTAATTAAATAATATCTAAATAATTTAATAATAAGAATAATAAAAATTAAGTAAATTTTGAAGGTTAAACAAATTTTCTTCCTAATAATAGCTCTAAAACATAGTTAATAATAATAATAATAATAATAATGAATTAAATAATATAATATTATAATTAAATAAAAATATAATAATAATGATAAGTGCATATAATTATAATAATGAATTATAATAATAATAAAAAATAATAAAAAACAAATGCTTATAATAATAAATATATAAATAAATAAATAATAAAAAAAATCAATAATTAATAATAATAATAATATTAAAAAAAAAGTTATAATAATAATAATAATAATAATAATAATAATAATAATAATAATAATAATAATAATAATAATAATAATAATAATAATAATAATAATAATAATAATAATAAATACATTAATTTATTTATAATAATAGATAATAATAATAATAATAATAATAATAATAATAATAATAACAACATTTCAGTATATATACATTTATTTATTTATCGTATATATAAAGTTACTAATCTTTTATGTTTTAGGTCATCTGGTAAACTACTGCATAGTACAACAGAGTTGCAACTTACTACTTGTCTTTCCTTATAAAGTCTGTAGAGAGGAGGTTTTAGATTTATGTGATTTCTAAAGTTAGTTCTTTCTTCAGTTTGACCGTTTAGATTAGAAAGTTACATGTGTTGTTATGGATTACTTTATGTATTTCATTTAGGAGGGAGAGATTGAGAAAGTGCTCAAATTGCAATATGATAAGTTTTTTAAACATACGAGTAGGTGGTGTATGACTAAATAAATATCTGTTCCGCTAAGTAGACGTATTATTGCTTGTGCATTTTTACGATTGGATAGGTGTTTGTTTTACGAGTTGTTCCATATACCGGAAGGCTGTAGATTAAGTGGGGGTGAATGTGTGCAAGATATATCTTTTGTAATATGTATAATGGCATGTATTATGTTAGTTTTTATTAGTACATACATGCATTTTGCTTAGTTTGTTGACAAATGAGTTTATGTATTCTGTAAAGTTTAATTTTCCGTCAATTAGCATTATTTGTTCGAATTAATTCAGTCATTTATTTTGATTTTAAATTTATTCCCTACGTTTCTCTTGCTTATTATAATGTCTGAAGTTTTTAGCAAATTTAATGACAACCCATTTCCGTCAATCCACGTCATGATGTTTGATAGAGGGCTTTAAACTTTTTGAAAGAGGGTTTCGGGGTTTTTGTCGTTAATTAAAATAGACATATCATCTGTGAAAGATACAGAGAAAATGTTGTGAGAGTTGAGTAGATCTTGTGTATAGAGAGAAAAATAGTGGTGATAGTACAGAACCTTGTGGAACACCCATTTTATGTTGCTGTGCATCAGACAATGTATCACCCAACTTGACGTATTGAGCGCTTTCTTTCAGATAGGTTTTAAACCACTGTAAACTCGTTCCATTAAACTTCAGCTTATTTAATTTGAGTATCAGGATATCATGGCCTATTGTATCAAAAGCTTTCGTGAAATCTAATAACAAGAGGACAAAAGACTCTCTGTTTTCTAGATTTTTTAAAAAGTTTCCAGTTAGATAGATAAATACGTTAGAAATTGACTGTCCAGTTTTGAAACCAAATTGGAAGTCTAAATTTTCACTGAAATATTCGATTAGTTGCTTAAATACGATTTTCTCGAATATTGTGTGTAATACTTATTGGTCTGTAATTTTTCGGTATGGAGGGGTCATGTGTTTTTCAAAAATAGGAGCCACGCGGGAAACTTTAAGAGTGGTTGGAAATATACCTGAGAGGTGTGAGGCATTGAATAAGTGTGACAGTATGGTGAATATGGTGTCTGCATCGAGCTTGTATTTGTGGTTTGGGATACTAGAGATATCACTTTTTTTCCTTTAGTCCTGCAATCACATTTTGGACATTTAATTGTGTAATATTTTCAAATGAAAATTGAGAGTTGCATAGTGGTGGTGGTTTGTTTGCAGATTAATCAGTTCCAATATTAATGAAATATATGCCAAATGTATCTGCAAATTATCTTTTGGTCATTTGAGACTTCACCATCTATTTTTAATTCTTTTTTTTAATGAGGGTAATTACTTTACTTTTATTGGTTTTACTTTTATTGATTCGATTGTTTATTATGATCCATGTTGATTTTGAGTCTTTGTTTGTGTTGCGGAATTTTTATGCTTAATAATCCCTTTAAAAAAAGAAGAATCTCACCATCAGTCGGGCTCTCAACTAGACCTCTTCCTGAATGCTTCCAGTCCAGAGTACAACAGGGGCTTAGACTAAGGATTTCTGGCAAAGAGATAAATTATAGCGGGTCGCCAACCCACCTGCCACTGTAGCTGTAGTCGCCACCTGCCACTTGTAGCGCGTAAACTGTGTGAATAATAATAATAATAATAATAATAAATAATAATAATAATAATAATAATAATAATAATAATAATAATAATAATAAAATAAAATAATAATTATAAATATTAAATAATAATAATATTAATAATTAATAAATGAATATTTAATAATAATAATAATAATAATAATAATAATAATAATAATAATAATAATAATAATAATAATAATAATAATAATAATAATAATAATAATAATATGTATATGAGATTTATAAAAGTTGTAAATCTCGCGTCT
>JABUQX010022443.1:0-5000 GCA_015478945.1 Trachelipus rathkii | reverse complement strand
CACATTAAAGAATTTTGGTGAACGTCGCAGGACCGGAAAGGGACCTTCTTACTTGGGTGAGAAAGGCCTTTTGTGACAGTCAATGCGAATGAAAACAAGAAGTAAGGTCAGAAGGAATGTAAGAATGGATTGTTGTTGGAAGAGTCAGAGTAGGCTTCCATGAGGAAGTGCATTTCTTCAGACGAGAAATGTAAGAATTAGGATCGACAGGAAAAGGACTAGTGCTGTCAAAGAACTCACCAGGAAGACGAAGGGTAGTTCCATAAACCAGCTCTTCAGAAGTGGAGTTGAGATCTGATTTAAGGGAGGACCGAATTCCTAAGAGAACTAAAGGCAACGCTTCAATCCAATTCTCGTGTTCCATGGCTCAAGCAAGGGATGCTTTTAACTGACGATGGAACTGTTTGATAATTCCGTTCGAGACAGGATGGTAGCTGGTGGTGCGCACTTGAGAAGTGCCTAGGAGTGTCATAAGGTCTTTAAAAAGAAATGACTCGAACTGTCTGCCTTGATCGGTTGTGACGGTGGAAGGCACTCCAAAGCGCGAGATCCAATTAAAGACGAAAGCTTTCGCAACGGTCTCAGCTTTGATATCCGAAAGTGGAATCGCTTCCGGCCACCTGGTAAAGCGATCAATGCAGGTGAGGAGATAAGAAAATCCCTCTGAAGGAAGAAACAGCCCGACAAGGTCAATATGAACCTTATCGAAACGTTCCAAAGGAGGAAGAAATTTTCCAAGAGGAGCTTTGGTGTGTTTGTGGACCTTGTGTTTTTGGCAGGAAAAACATGCACGGGTCCAATTTTTCACATCAGAGTTGATGCCAGGGCAAACAAAACCTGAAGAAATTAACTTTTGTGAAGCCTTTACCCCAGGATGTGATAGAGAATGCAAAGTAAGAAAAAGTTTTACGAAAAGATTGTGGAACTAGAGGACATGGAGAACCTGTTGAAAGGTCGCAAAGAACAGGTTTGGACACATTCGGAAGCGTAATTCGTCTCAGCTGGAGAGATGTGTCATCTGAGAGCAAGATACTTTGATTCCTGAGCTTCTGCCAAAGCTTCATAATAATCTAAATATGTAAGTGGTGAGATGGAATCCACATGAATTCGTGACAGAGCATCCGCAGTATCGTTGTCCGCTCCAGAAATGTGCCTTATATCAGAAGTGAACTTTGAGATGTACTTCATATGTCGAGCTTCACGCTGATTATGCCGTTCATGACGTGATTTAATGGCGAAAATTATCAGTTTGTGGTCGGTCAGAACATAAAATTCCCGACCTTCCAAGAAATACCTAAAATGCCCGATCGCTTTGTAAATGGCGAGGAACTCACGGCTGAAGGTACTACACTGGGTCTCAGCCGGTTGGAGTTTTTTTTGGAGAAAAATGCAAGGGGAACGCAATGCTCGTTTTGAAACTGCTGTTACACTCCCCTTATAGCAAAATTGGATGCATCGGCCTGTATACGAGTCGGTGCGTCCTATTTAGGATGCATAAGGAGAGTACTGTCCGCAAGAGCATTTTTCGTGGCTATAAATGCCTCACGAGTTTCCGGCATCCAAGGAATTTTGGTGGACAACCCTCGCTTCTTGGGCTTAATAAGAGAAGATAGTGGTGCAAGTAAAGTGGCTGCCCTTGGGATGAACCGATGGTAAAAATTAACCATTCCCAAAAACTGTCCAAGGTTTCGCTGAGTTTCGTGGAATGGAAATTCACGTATTGCAGAAACACGGTCTTCAAAATGTGTTATGACTTCCGCTGTAACAGTGTGGTCTAAAAATGTCAAAGAGGAAACTCCAAAGACACATTTATCGGCATTTATCCTGATACCATACTCATCTAGACGGGTGAAGACGGCTTTGAGATGGTCTTCATGCTCCTCTGCTGAAGTACTGGCTATCAGAATATCATCGATATAAACCCAACAAAAGGGTAGGCCGCGAAGAACCGTGTCTATAAAACGTTGGAATGTTTGGGCGGCATTCCTCAATCCGTATGGAACACGAAGATACTTGAATAACCCAAAGGGCGTTATCACCACCGTCTTTGGGATATCCTGAGCGGCTACTGGAATTTGATGAAATGCTCATACTAAGTCGATTTTGGAAAAAATAGTGGAGCCATGAATATTAGAGTTGAATCTCTGGATGTGCGGGACAGGGTACCGATCTGGGACTGTAACTCCATTAAGGGCACGGTAGACGCCAATCCAGAGAGTTTGGTTTAGGGACCAAATGAAGAGGGGATGCCCAAGCAGATTTAGAAGGACGGACAATCCCTAATTCAAGCATATGCTCGAATTCTGCACGCGCCGTTCGACGTCTGTCTGGAGCGAGACGCCTAGCACGGACAGAAACTGGAGGTCCTGTCGTTTCAATGTTATGTTGCACATCATGTTTGACAGGCATTAGAGAAGAACAAGGACGAAGAAGATCAGGAAAATCTGAGCGAACCATATTGAGAAAAGGATTAGAAATGTCGGAATTGACAACGGAAATGGAACCCAACGTGAATACTTGGAGAACACCAGACACCTTAAGGTCGGTATTCCCGTCGAGCAAACGTCGATTCATAATATCAACCAAGAGGTTGAAATGCTCTAAGAAATCGGCACCAAGGATAGGGTATGCCACATCTGCAACAATAAATACCCAACGGAAAACTCGGCGAAGGCCAAGGTCTAGGGAACAAGACCGTTCACCATAGACCTTAATGGACGTACCATTAGCTGCACGGAGGGTAGTGTCAGTAGGAGAAAGAATAAATTTTGAAGACAAGGCTGGTAGTGAAGATACTTCCGCTCCGGTGTCGACTAGAAAACGTTGGCGGGTGGTGGGATTGTAAATCATCAGCCTTGAGTTGTTCACTATAGCCACCTCAGCTGCTGATTCCACTGATTGGCTTACAAGTTTCCCAGTTGAGAATTTTGGGTATTAAGCAGATGGGAATTAGTACACGGAATGGTACACTTGTTAGCAGATGCACCAAACCTCCTGTGAAAGAAACAGACCCCTAGTTGTGTATCTGCAGGATTGTTAGTGGTATGACGAGGAGAGGCGAAAATTGAGGGCGTTGCTGGTCCTGTAAGGATGCCTGTTGCGTTATATTCATGGCATGCAAAGTCGCTGCTATTGACGCCATTGTCTCCTCCAGTCTAGTCATCCTCTGTGATTTGAATTTGCAAACTCTTGCCTCATTGCCTGGTTAGCACTCATCTCCTGATGAAGTGCATCAATATGGAGAGGTGATTGTAGGTTGAAGTTGTGTGGGTGTTGAAAACCCAGCTACTGCTGACACAGAAGGAGCCAAAGGAGTGTTAGGTTTAGGGGTATAAATACGGTCCGCCACTTGACTGTACTCTTCTAACGTGGAGCTAGGGTTGCTTAACGCCATCAAACAGCACATTTCGAGAGGCAGACGATTGAGCCAGAGTTCAAGGAACATTGCCTGACTGTCAGCACTGGGATTGGGGTCATTACGCAAGACCAGCATCCGCTGCATAAGCTGGGATGGCTTGCTGTCCCCCAGTACTAACCCCCAAAATCAATTGCTTGAGTTTCTCCTCTTAGGTATCTTAAAGCGTTCAACAAGGATGTCTTCTAGAGTCTGAAAAAGATTCTCTGCCGACAATATATTAGGGAGAGCATCTATCAACTGCTCCAGGACAGTGTTAGGCAGAGCTGCTATAGTAGCAGCATACTTCTGCTGAATGGAAAGCGAAGTGGGAAATACAGATTTAACAATGGTAAACCATAAACTTGGCTTACCAGAGTTATATTTAGGCAGAACTGGCATATAATGCACAGTTTGCACAGAAGACGGAGGAAGAATATGAGGAGGGATAGAAGGATGAACTGAAGGATGCGGAGGCAGTTGAGAAGGGTCAATTTGAGGAATTGAAGATTGAACAGGATGTTGCAAAGGATTGAATTGGGGAAACGAAAACCTTGAGAATAAGGAAAACTAAAAGAAGTAAGTGAATGAGAAACAGAAAAATAATAAAGGTACCAAACGAATAGGCATGTGTAGAAAGAGGAGAAGGATAGTTTAAGGAAAGTGAAATGTCAGTAATAGCTTGAGAAAGTGGAGGAAGTATAGAGGAAGAAGTAGAAGTAGTAATTTGAGTGGTGATAGCAGTAGTTGTGGTAGACATATTAGATGAGAGTGCCTCAGTAGAAAAAGAGACAGGGATAGTAAGATCATGGGATACTTTGTTGGCCATGATGTGAAAAGAAGAACAAGCAATTTAAAATTGAGTTATTCACAAGATTATAACATTGCACTCCACAAAATCCAAAATCACGAGTGAATTATAATCACAAGATACAAAATATAATAATGTGATATACAAAAAGGGAAAGAGTGTGGCTCCTAGTTAATGTGCTAACTAAAATACTACAAAAATACTGATGGTAATTACAAAAATAATCACGAGAAAAAAATAATAAAAATAGTAATAATAATTAAAAAAAATACAAAATAATAATACAAGAAATAAAAATTTAATGAGAAAAATTAATAATAATTACTCAAAATAATAATAATAATAATAATAATAATAATAATAATAATTAGTTCAATTACAATAATAATAATAATAATATAATAATAATATAATAATAACATAATATAATAAATAATACTAATAATAATAATAATAATTAATAAGTGTATTCAACTTTACATAGTCACGCAACACAGTAACTTAACTCCAGAGAGATCACCAATATGGAAGGTGGAGGAATCAGTCTACTCAACCTTCTACCTTCATGATTGCCTTTATAACTTATATTTTATTAATTATATTTTATAACAGGAGAATAAAAGGTAAATTATAATTATTAATAATGTAATGAGTATTGAATAATAGACATAAAATTATTTATAATTAATCAGATTGGCTGGGTAAAAATTTTAACCAAACATAGTAGCAATTAAGAGTAAACTATATTTTACAAATTTGTAAACAATATTTTGTTAATTATAATTTATATAAATT
>JABUQX010022442.1:30000-37500 GCA_015478945.1 Trachelipus rathkii | reverse complement strand
TCCGGAAACAAAATATAATTCTTATACAAAAGCCAAACAAACCACCGAACAATCTAGCTTTGTATAGACCAATATATCATTGCTCTCTACAAAAAAAAAAATTGAAATTTTAAATCCGGCCGTACGGCTAGATTCATACTAGGACGCGCTTCTCTCGTACATACAAATTATATAATCAGAGTCCCCCAGGGAGCCATCGTTTCACCAACACTAGCTTCTTTTATGCATAATCTACCACATCACACATCCCACATCCCACATCCCACATCCCACATCTCACATCCCACATCCCACATCCCACATCCCACATCCCACATCCCACATCCCACATCCCACATTTCACATCCCACATCCCACATCCCACATCCCAAATTCGCCACATCCCACATCCCACATCCAACATCCCACATCCCACATTCCCACATCCCAATCCACATTCCACATACCACATTCCCCTCGCCTCTCCTTATTTAAAAATTAATAGCTATTCCGGTGATCTAACCATTACCTCTCAACACCCCTCCAAAAATATAGGGCGCACAGAATGCAACATTGTAAGACAGCTGGAACAATGGCTCACATTATATAAAATGCAAGCCTCACTCCAAATATCCTCAATTACATTATTTACATTATTCATATCAGATTAAAGAGAATCACATAAGCATCCAACAATTCATCTTTTAAAAAAAGACTTCCTCTCAATAGACAACCAACCATCTTAGGATTGACATTCGATACGCATAGGACATCCTTCCTCCTCAAATAAACATCATATCAAAAAGCTACATAAGTTAAATGATCTGAAGGCATTAACAGGAACTAACGTTGATCAATATAAAGAAACCAACTGTATAGTATATAGGCAATATCTTCGCCCATTTTTAAATTACATATCGCCCTCCTGGCCCCCACAATATCAAAATCTAAGATTCGAAAACTGGAAGTTGTCCAAAATAAAGCCCTCATAATAATACCTGGCTGCCTCCCTATCACACAAATATCACTCAAATCCCAAACAAAAATTCCTCCTTTAAAAGCCCATCTTGACACTATAAGCTGTCAATGTTATAGTAAATCACTTTCAATAAATCAACCCTGCATCAAACATTACAACAATCCCATGCACTTAAAAGGAAAAAATCACAGCAGCACTATACTATTCTAAAATATACAACACGCTTTCACACCCACCACCACCACCACCAGAGACCACCATTATTAAACATATTCAAACTCAGTAAATCCATGGAATGATTTCCGCATATCTAATTGGCACTATAATTCAATCATGCCCACCCGAAATATCCCAAATAGAACAAACTTTGACAGCCAAATTCGAGAAATGCTGTCCCGTCTTCGCTCTGGGCACCATCTTTTCCTTCAGGAGTACAAATTTAAAATTCATAATATTCCTTCCCCCTATTCCAAAGATGTTCCTCCCAGACACACGAAGACATAAAGTATCTCTTACTAGACAGCTCTGAAATAATGAACATTAGATGCATCTTTGATACACTCACTTTAACAGATCTCTGGACCCGGCCTACAATGGTCGTAAAATATCTCAAGATCGCCCGCTTTTCGTAGGAGGGAGCGGGGACCGACAAAGTATATATATATATATATATATATATATATATATATATATATATATATAATGATATAATTATACATATATTTCTAATATATATATATATATATTATAGATGAAGAGAGAGAGAGGAGAGACGAGAGAGAGAGAGATGAGTGGAGAGATGAGACGAGACAGAGAGAAAGAGAGAGAAGAGTCAATAGCCTTTTCTCTTTCACCAAAAACATAAGACCTTTCTGAACTCACGTTTGAATTCCTTATCCTCCGTTTATTTAGGTAGTCTTCTGTCAATTTGTCAGTTCTGATACAGAAATAAGAGAGAGAGAGAGAGAGAGAGAGAGAGAGAGAGAGAGAGAGAGAGAGAGAGAGAGAGAGAGAGAGAGAGAGAGAGAGAGAGAGAGAGATTGGACTAAATATGTATTCACTAAAATCAAACTCCGCAAATCGAGTGTAAACTAATTAGTTATAATAATAATAATTATAATTCGTGAATAGATAAAAAAAAGGATGTTGAATTATTTATACTTTGGGCTGTCTTATTACCTTAATGAGAGTTAAAATTGAAAAGGTTCAAACTGAATAAGGGAAATATACTCTTGCAAGTTTTATGCTTAAAATCAATTACATCATTTATATGAACTTTGAATTTCAATCATCTTTTGATCTTCGCACACTCATCTTCGAAACATCTATGTTAGTGACGTAGGTAAAGACTCATATATATATATATATAATATATACTCACTCACATATATAAAATATATATATATATAATATATATAATATATATATATATATATATATATATATATATATATATATATATATATATATATATATATATAGTGATGTGTATGTTCAAAAATAAAAAATTGACCGTATAAAATATTTTCTTTAAAAGTTTTAAAAGAAAATTTTAGTGCTACCAGTAAATTTAGATGTAATATCTCCAAAACATATAGATGTTTTTAACTTTGTTAAGAATGTATTTCTCGTTGCAATTGTACTAAATAATGTATTTTCCTGGTATTGAATATTATATTATATTTATATCTTATTATATAAATAACTTTGTATTTGGTGCGAGTTTGTAAGCGACATATTGACTGCCTTTTTCTGGCCGGTGCACGTTTTTTGAAATGTATTTTTCGTAAATATTCTCTTCTAGATATGGTTGCGAAAGAAA
This sequence comes from Trachelipus rathkii, assembly GCA_015478945.1. Classification (NCBI taxonomy): domain Eukaryota; kingdom Metazoa; phylum Arthropoda; class Malacostraca; order Isopoda; family Trachelipodidae; genus Trachelipus; species Trachelipus rathkii. The sequence continues at coordinate 34,720 of JABUQX010022442.1, read as the reverse complement.
ATTATGTATCTTAAATACTTCATGTCCTTTAGTGATTTGGCAACGACCCTTTTTGTATTTATTAAACATGATGTTTTAATAAATTAACCCAAAATATAAAGTTGCTTGAAACTCTTCGCATTAAAGAGATAACTATCGAAAAGAGTTTTCTAACGATTTATTATTTACTGGTTCGCTCATTCTCAAGTTAGCAAGCTTAATCCATAGCTTCCTAGGTGTCCAAAAAAGGAGGACTTCCACAGTGAAAGCAAGTTAAGATTAGTAACGGGTTATTTAGGTTTCCAATTAAGAAGGAAGTCGTTACCGGAACTTATAAAAACAACAACGACTAACTACTATCTAGTGAAGTGGTAGGAACAAGAAGAAGATATAACTTACAACACTCTCTTCCTAATGGTGACCTCAGAAAAAATTTAATAACCTCTCAAGGAAGAATACCCCTACTGAAGAAGAAAGAAGAGCCTTCTAATACCAAGAACCCTCCTCCCGAAGATCAGATACAAAAAACTATCGCTGGGAACAAGGTGAAGCCTCCAGTGCTTTCTGACCTCATTCAGAATCTTAGAGGCCCAGTTTCACTAATTGAAAAATAACCTCGGAGAAGACGAAATATTTCCACGCTGTTTCCCAGCTGCCCACAGACGTCGTCAACCCTATATCTTCTGCAGAACTCGATGCTCAAGCCTGCACACCTTTGAAAAAGACTGTCATTACCAACTACGAGAAGAGTAAGACATAGTTATTCAATGAATTTATATATTTCCAAACAAGTCTACAGTGGTAAACCTTCCCTTTATCTAGAAGAAATGCTTCGTTATGGTGTGAAATTAAAGATTGGAGAAGGCATCATCCTAATGCAGTTATTGAATACTCTCCCAGCCAACATTCGACCAACTATGGCTTCAGAAACAGCTCTTTCCCTTGAACAACTTGGTGAACTAGGAAATTATCTAGATGTTTTAGTATCGTTCGCTCCTGTCATGGCTGTGTCCACAGCAACAACTACACAATCAACTACAGCAGCAGCAGCAGCTACAACATTTGCTACAAGAACACCTGTGGGACTGTGTCCATTAAGTCAAAATCAAAGGCCACAGTCTGCCGTGCACACATTTACCTAGCACAACATGCATGAACTTGCAGACCTTGTTGCAAATGGCTTGACAAAGCTAATGTGCAGATGCAACCCTCGTCTCGACCCTCATCTAGATCTGTTTCTCTCACACCAACGAAAAACTAGAATAGCAAGCTGATTGATGTGCCATGATCAGTTCGCAACTTACTATCAATGTTACAATATTCGGCGCAGATACTCTCTTTCTCCTGGACACTGGCTCCTCGGTTTCAAGCCTACCTTCTTCATTGGTAACCAACATATCCCTATTTGCAACTAATGCCAATTGTTTCGCAGCCAATGGTTCATCTATCAAGTGTCATGGTGAAATAGCGACATATATAACTATGAAGAAGATTCGTAGAAAATTTAAATGGACTTTCATAGTAGCTGATATCACTATGACAGTCTTTGGTATAGATTATTTACACCATTACAACTTAATTATCGATTGTGGGAAGAAAACTTTACAATACACAAATACGTCTCTTCTAGCACCTCTTCAAGTCTCTTTTGAGGAAGTTCCTTCATTATAAATCAACGCTAACATTGAAGACTCCAATATCTCATCTTTGCTTCAGGAGTTTCCTACTGACTTGACGAACATCAAGTTTAATCCACATGAACCTGTTCACTACATAGAGACTGGTGATTCTCCTCTAGTGTTTGCAAGATCTCTCTGTCTTTCTAAAGATAAACTAAAAGCAGAAAAAGAAGAATTCGACACTCTCTTGAAGAATGGAGTCATTAGACCTTCCAAGTCTTCCTGGGCTTCTCCGCTCCTTCTGGTGAAAAAGAACACTCTAGGAGCTTGGAGGCCTTGTGGTAATTACAGATCTTTGAATGTCATTCCTAAAAGTGATGGGTATCCACTTCTTCACATTCAAAGTCTCTTGCAACGCCTACATGGATCAACAATCTTCAGCAAAATAGACCTTCAGAGAGCATATCACCAAATTTCAATACGACCAGAGGACATTGAAAAGACTGCCATAACAACTCCTTTCGGCCTTTTTGAATATGTTTCTATGCCATTTGGTTTGAAAAATGATGGGCATACTTTTCAGAGAATAATGGATTCCATTTTTAGACATCCTCAATTTGTTTACAAATATCTAGATTACTTGGTAATTTCTTCATCAACACCAGAACAGCATAAAGAACATCTCCGGACAGTTTTCAAGCTTTTCAAGAAAATTTTTTCAACTTATCCTTAGTAAAATGTGAATTCTTCAAGTCATCTTTCAAATATCTGAGATATCATATTTCTTTAAATGGAATTTCTCATCCTTCATAAAAGGCATTCGAAATTTTCAAGTTCCCTCTTCCTCGAAACTCGCCAGTTATTAGAAGAATCTTGGAAATAATTGGATACTTCCGCCGTTTTTCCCGTGTTTTGCAATGGTTGTCTTTCCTTTATCAGAAAAAGCAAAACTCCAATCTAAAGATAAGTCTCTTATTTGAACTACAAAAGAAGAAGAAGCCTTCATTGAAATCAAGAATCAACTTCAAAACACCACAACTCTCCCAATTTTTCTTCCAAATGTAACCCATCTTCAACTTCTAACGGAAGTAGTCAGACATTTAGAGCAGCACCCTTCATTAGATGTTGATAGACAGCCTTAGCCTATAGATTTCTACAGCCAAAAAGCTGATCAAACAACAACACGTAAATATTCAGGCTTTCGACCGTGAACTTCTAGCAGCCTACTCTTCTGTTCTTCATTCAAGCATATGTTAGAAAAAGAAGAAATGAATCTGTTTGCAACTAATCACAAACCTTCGTCTTAGCTTTCTATTAGTAGAAATAGAACAAAGATTTGGCCACAGCAACGCACCTTTTTATTTAACAGAATTATGTCTCCTTAATGACCTACCTGAGGGGAGCAAATAACATTGTGGCAGATGCTTTTCCCGAATTCCTCAGGCACAGTAGATGCTTTCGGTTACTTGTTATCGCTTGTCTCCAATTAGATAAAGAACTACAACTTTTCAGATGGCTCTACAATAATCTTCATGTATAGTGTGATACCTCCTTCAGTTTTTCGTGACCATTTTTTTTTCAAAAACTTTGCCCAGCGAACAGAATTTCAAAAATATTTCACCCAAATTGTCTCATCCTGGAGCTAAGGCTTCTCTGCGTCTTATAAAGACTAGGTATTTCTGACCAAACATGGATCGTGACATCAGAATTTGGTTCGCCTGTCAGCAATGCCAACTTTCAAAAATTCAAAGCCACACTAAACCACCTATTGCTCCCATGGAAGCAATTTGAAAACATTGCATATCGACATCGTGGGACCATTACCTCCATCTTCCTTTACCGAGTAGTTCAGCTCCAGTTCATCCAATATCTTCCACTGGCATCGCAAGAAGACCACTAAGGGACAGAGGCGATTCCTCTGATAAAATACTACGTTCAAAATCTTTCACATTTGCCTTCATGCAATGGATATTCAAGATTCGACATTCCTCTTTATATAATATCGAAATGGGAAAGAACAATTTTCAAGGAAATTTTTCAACCAAAACTTCCAAATTAATGAGCTTCATTCAGATACGACCAGCGCTTAGCACCCTCGGGCAAATGGCAAATTCGAAAGGTTTACATCGATCGCTGAAGAGTGCTATCATGGCGCGGAAACAAAACTGGTTTATTCTTCTCTTTCAGCCCATCTTGCTAAATCTTCGTTGCAGTCCCTGATTAGTCCGGATTCTCTGTCCTTTTTCAAACAGTAACACGGAAAAACATCCTCTTTTGTCCATTAGACTTCTTCAAGCACCCAAAAACAGGAGCAGATTTTTACAGCGACTTCATGAGAAAATTTATGGCTGACATGAAACAAAACTGAGATATTCGACAGCTACAACCTCTTCATTCCTCCAGTGCATCATCATACATTCTGCCGAACTTCAAACCTGTACCCATGTCTTTCTTCGTGTCGATCGCATTCGGAAGAGTTTGGAAGCACCTTGTTTACTTTGGCCCTTACAAGGTTCTTCAACGGATGGACGATTGCTGCAAGACACAAACTTCCTCATGGACGGCGGAGTACGTTTTCTATTAGTCATTTGAGAGCCTGCCGTACTCCATTCAAACCCCACAGGATGCGTTCCTCACTCGGTTGTTTTATTCGCGTTCACATATGGTTCCTCATCGAATCAGATTGCCGTTCAACAGTGGGTCACTTTATCTACTGTAACAGGTAGAGAACAAGCTTTTAAGTGTCTAGATGTAACTCATGAGCAAAGTGCGTTTTAATGATTAATTCAGTAAATTTAGTGTTTAAAATTTAATTTAGTGATTAATGTGCTCCGCTTCTGGGGCGCGAAGTGCATAATAGTAAGTGAATATGTATTTTAAAAAATAAAAAATTAATCATGTCAAAATTATTTTTCAAAAAGTTTTAAAAGAAAATTTAAGTGCTTTGCGTAACATTTTTAGATGAAATATCTTCAGTAAATACATTAAAGACAGGTTTTTTAACTTTTATCTAGTGATGTATTTCTCATTGTTAATTATGTTACAAAACAATATATTTCTCGTTAAATATAAATATGTTATATCATATTTTATATTCTTATTATATATAAATAACTTATATT
>JABUQX010022442.1:0-22500 GCA_015478945.1 Trachelipus rathkii | reverse complement strand
TTTTTAATAATTTAGATCTGAAACTCTGTTTGACTGGAACGAATGATCTCAACATCACGGGTTTATATATCATTTCATTTCGACTTATGCTTAAATTTTGATCGCGCAAATCTTAGCATAAGTTCAAAACATAAAATTAAATTTTTTTACAAAGTTATAATGGAGTGCCACATTACTTCCTGCGCTAACACCGGAGGAGAAAGTATGTTAAAATAATTATACAAGATATAATAAAAAAATTAACCTTCATTCAAATGTTTACATATTTGTGGGCATTTAACAAGGCACACAAACATATAGACATATCAAATTTGAAGTAAAAATAATAACTTAAAATACATAAAGTGAAAAGCTTTAATCCGGACGGATATTTTATTTCGAAGGACATAAGTTAGACATATAAACATTATTGAAGGTAAAATAGGTATACATTGAATGCAATAATACTTCAAAATACGAGCATAAACTGGTTACATCCGAAGATCTAAATACATATATACAAATATTTGAATACAATAAAAAAAATACAAGAATGTATACTGATATATACAAGAAAATTAAAGGGCTATTTAACACACAAGCATGTATTTGTTATATCGTTAGATATAAACAAAACATACAAATACATTTTAAATTACACAAGTTACAAAAACTTTCAAAATCTTTATAGGAGTAAATTAGAAAAAAGTGTTGCCATATAGCAATGACAATGATCGAACCGTTAAATAAAATAGGTCCCTGTAAAAAGTTTCGAACGTATCAATTGTGTGACCAATGGGCACGTAGTTTTTCAAAGTTGTTGTTACGAGAGAAACATTGCTAGACATATGTAGAGCTAAGTTGCTTGAAGTTAGGTCCTTTATTTGAAAAATTTCTTCCTATCCATAAAAGGGAGAGGTCACAGAACCATTTCAGAATTCGAAAAGGAATCAAAGTCGTAGTGGAATCCAAAAATTGAATCTTCTGCCCATAATCCAAACTTAAAGTGATGAAAGAAATCCATACCGCAAAGGAAGTTACATATGTAGAGGCAAAGTTGCTTAAAAATTTTAGGTTCTTTATTGGTAAAACGGTGTTTGTTATACAGGGGAGATGGCACAAAACCATTTAGAATTCGAAAAGGAATCAAAGTTCGTAGTGGAAACCCAAAAATGAATTTCTGCCCATAATCCAAACTTAAAGTGAAAGAAGTCCATGCCGAAAAGGAAGTTTTTGCTATGTCTAGCGATGAATCTCTCGAACTGAGATAGTTGTGAAAAGGTGAAGACCATAATCCAAAATTTATTAAAAATGAAAATTGAAGTCCGTATCGATAATATTCGTTTGCTTGAGTCATTTTCTCCGAGTGTTCTGATTGGGATTTTGTTATTGTAGTTTTTTCTTTTTCCTTCATTTTGTTTGTTTTTTAGGCGTTGATTGAATTGAAGTTCTGTGTGTTCTTCTCCGGGTTCACCAATTATATAGGCTAGTACTTGCTTAGATTGGTGATTCTATTAAGAGCAGCACCCTATATAAGAGGATTGTAATTTAGAAATCGAAATCCATATTTGAAATGTTATTTTTATTCAACATAAAGTAAAATATGCAATTAAAGTATATAAAAGTAACAAAAGTTCCTTCTGTTGAGATACTCTTTGTAGGCTAATTGCAAGTCGCAGCCTTTTCCAGTGCGTTTTTCAAACTTGCCTCTAACTCTTCGTTAAAAAGCGAAAATTGGTGATTGAAATTCGGAGTTCGCAGACTTTTCCATAAATTTACCTCCCTTGCCAAAGTTGTGTGTTTTGAAGTTGGAGGAGTTCTGTAGTAGAGGAGTATCTTCAGATGAGACTTATATTCTTCTTGATTTTTAATAATTTATCTGACTCTGTATCTGTGACTGGAGAAATATCTCAACACGCACGGGTTTAATATATTTCATTTCATTTCGACTTATTGCTAAAATTTTGCTCGCGCAAATCTTAGCATAAGTACGAACATAAATTAAAATTTTTTTACAAAGTTATAATGGAGTGCTACATATATATATATATTATTATATATAATATATATATATATATATATATATATATATATATATATATATACTATATATATTATATATTATATATATCATATATATATAATATATATATATATATATATACTATTAGTATATATATATATATATATATAATATATATATACTATATTATATATAATATATATAATTATAATATATATATATATTACGTGCACACCGGAGAATAATTTTGGCCGGAGGCCGGAGAGCCGGAAAACCAGGGAGAAATAAAAATTTTAAATTTCCGGCCGGTAGCCGGGAGTCTCGGCCGGAGGAATGTAATTTCCATGTTATACTTTACCTTCTATATATTATAGCTTATATATATTATATATATATATATACATATATATATATACTATATATTATATATATAATATATATATAGTATATAATATATATATATATATATATATATATATATAATATATTATAATGAAGGATGACTCTTAAACATGCATTATCATGCACCTTCCTTTTCGTCCGGATTCCTAAGTAGCTAAACTACTAGGGAAGTTACGACTCCTTTGAAGATGGCTAAACCGTAAGGTGTGAACTACTTGCTTGCGCATTCTGGTAAACCACCATTACTATACAGAGGAAACCAAAGAAGGTTCAAGAATATATATAGCCAAAAAACCCTTTACTGGATCATCTTGAAAAAAGAACATAAAAACCACATACTTTGCAGGATCATGTCTTGAAAGAACACAATAAAACCACGCGTCCTTGATTATTGCCCGAAATATGAATCAGGAAAACGTGCCCGGAAAAAGCAGCTTCGGCAACAATTTTAGCAATTTTTGGTTTTGGGCAAAACAATCATCAACTTCTACCTCTATCAAAAAAGATTTCTTCAGCCTGCACTGTTTGAAATTACTAATAAAACAAAGATTTGGGAATAATGATAGAAAAATCACATAAATTAATTCATTTCAAAATTAGGGAAATGATTGCCTGTGGGGACAACTGCCATTTCTTTTGTTTGAAGGACATGGGTTTTAACGAGATTAATAAATCACGTATGTCACCAATATAATATTCTATCAAAGAGGTACATTTTCAGAAGAGATTATCCCCAACAATATATAAAGGGTAAAGAACAAATTAACACTGTTCAGCTGCAAGAAATTCAAACAATATCATTAACATCAGATATCTTGAGCATTGCTCATATAACAATTGAAAGCTTTATTAAATCAAATATGTCAGGGGCATTGGATTGTAAAAGATTTTCAAAGGAAGAGTGGAACATTACAAATCAGTAGTTTTTATTGTTTCCCACTCTGCCAGAAAATATATGTCTAAAAAGTGAGGAAAAATATTTAAGAGCTGGATTTTAAAAAAAAGGAAAATATTCATTTTGTCCGTACAGATACTGCAATACCTTACCAAAAAGGTATGGAGAGCGGACAGGTGTTATAAATGTTCTATTCATTTCCTTACAGCTAGTAATGCATGATGCTTTATTTTCTTAAAAAAATCAACTAAAGATATTAATTACTTTGTATGTGGAAAATTGTAGAGTCATTTTAGTTAAAATCACCAATTGCCTACAACTAAGTTAAATGAATTCAAAAATCTCAAAATTTGCCAATACACAAGCTAATCCAAGATGTGGAAACAAATGGGAATTCATCACCTATTATATGCTGCAAAAGGATCATAGAGCAAAAAAATTGCAATTACTATATATTTTTCAAGTTCGAAAAACAATCTAGATATCTCAAATGCAAATCACTGGAAGCTAATGGAGAAAATAATTAGATTGCTACAACCATTTGAAAAATTAACTAAAACAGCGAGTGATGATGCGTAGATTTTATCTCTGTGTAATTACCTGCAGTTAATTCATTGCAAAAAATATTTAGCAAAAACATTGCGAAGAATAGCGGCTGTAGAAACTATGAAAGATTGAAACTCTCATAAATTCTGTTACTGAACTTTTTGGTAAGAGAAAAAACTTTATGTACTTGCAACAGTTCTTAATCCACAAATACAAATTAGCTCCCTTTTGATATTATTGATCAAAATAAAAATAAATTATTCTCAGAAGAAGTAAAACTTTTTATAAGCTAAAGAAAATATTACATTAAGTTCAGATTCTGAAATGAACAAATGATGATCACAATGTCAGTCTCATACAGATTCACATTAAGAATCTGAAAATAAACGGCAGATATTTGAGAAGAAACACATTCAATTTTCTGGAAGTGCTTTGATGACATGCTACAAGGAAAAAAAATCGTCAGAAGGAAAAAATTAAAAATATTTCAGATTATTAATCAAACCAAGTGGCAACTGATCAAAGAAGAAAAAGTTAAAATGCCAACGTAGAAGCAGCAGTGAGGAGAAAAACAACAATGAATCTTAGAAATACTATTTCAAACTACCATAGATAAATATTTTTGCGCACCCAATTATGGAACGAAAATTGGATTCTGATTCACTGAGATATGGTGGAAAGAAAGAAAAGCTCTTTTTCTGATTGCATCTTACCTGAATTAGCTAGGAAAATATCTCTCTGTTCCACATTCAAGTGTATTTAACGAATGAGAATGTCTATAGCCAAGAAGAAAATATTTATACAAGTAAAAGGAATCGTCTTTCTCCAACCTAGTTGATCAGCTTCCTGTTTTTTCATCATAAATTTAAGAGATTTGATTTTACAATATTAGAGCAAGGGTTAACCTACAATAGCAATCGCAGTTGAGCTATTTAACTTTCCTTTCGGCGCTGACTTTGTGTTTTTAACAATAACTTAAATTTCCAAAAATTATATTGTTGAATACTCTATACAGTATTCGATTAACAGCTGCGTACATGCACTTTATACATAGTATATTTATATTATATATATATATATATATATATATATAATATATATAATATATATATAATTATACATATATATATATAATATATAGTATATATTATTATATAATATATATATTCATATTAATTATATATATCTTATAGTTTCAAATGTTAGTTCGTTAAAACTTAAAACCTCTTTAATAATTTAAAGATAAGGATATACAGTATATCATAATTTTTTAGTCTTTTGGTCAAATATGGCATGTAGTTTAATAAAGTTCTTTACACAATTTCTTATAAACCTATTTCTGTATTGTATTTTCATAAGCAGCTAAATTTATTCCAAAAGTGTATTTTTGTTAGGGGTAGTCATTTTGGAATCAAACCCTTTTAGTTGTTATTAAAAATAATTAGCAATTAGTAAACTGGTTGTCATAAGCGCCCAGTTTCATATTCATTTTATATTATTATAGTTATAATATTTAGTTATAGTTTGACTTAATATTATCACTACAGCAAAAAAAATATTAACAATATTTTTTACACTTTTTGGATGAATCAGTTCTTCTAATAAATTTATTTCGTTAAATGTCTCATTATTAACTTTCAATTGAATTATAACTTTTTTCATTTTCAAACTACCTTTTAAAAATATAGGTTTCCGGCCGGAGAAAGCCGGAGACTTGTGTCTCCGGCCGGAGCGGAGATCTTTAAAAAGGCCCGAACTCCGGCCAAGCCGGAGCCGGAACCGGAGATCCGGTGCATCCCTAAATTATATATTATATACTATATATATATATATTATATTTATATATATATATATATCATATATATATTATATATATATATATATATATATATAAATATATATATATATATAATATATAGATATATATATATATTAATATATATATATATATTATTATATATTATATATATATATATTATATATATATATACTATATTATATAATATATATAATAATATTAATATATATATATATATTATATATATATATATATATATATATATATTAAACTCTTTGCCCTACCAAGTGATATCTTCCAGGTAACGCCACTTGATATAATATATTATACTATACTACTATATACTAATATATAAATATATATATATATATATATATATATATATATATATATAATATATATTATTATATTATATATATAATATATATATAGTAATATATATATATTATATATATAGGCACTCTTCCCTTTAAAAGGATAGTTACATACATAAAAATACATATATCGAAATATCGCTCAACACTAATCGTTACCCATGCACTGTGACGTGTTAACTTAAACTCCAATAGAAGAAGAGAAAAAGTTGCCAAATGTTTTTTTTTAATATCATTTTATTTTTATATGTTAATTTTGTTTTTAATGTTTTTCTTTTATTTATTTTATAAGGGCTCGAGCCCGACGGTGGGAACAGAGGGGGGACGAAGTCCCACCCCGTCGTCCCCCGCTTGAGGCCGAGAGACCCTGACTCTTTGACATCTTGGCGATTTATCTTGGGTATTCCTTTAGTTTAAAAATAATTAAAAAAAAAACTTATTGGCAACCTGTCGCTCTATATTGCCTTGAAATAATCGAAAAAAAAAAATCGATTACATCGCTCGTTCGATATATATCGGTTAACATCCTTTTAAAGCGAAAGTTCCTATATATTATATATATATATATATATATATAATATTATACTATATATATTATATATATATATTATATATATATATATATAATATATAATATATATACTATATATATATATATATTATATAGTATATATATATATATAATATATATTATATATATATATATAATATATATATCTAGCGGCCTGGTTTCGTACATAACCCCCCCCCCTTCGATATTCTAATCGATAATAATATCAATATTTTTAATTGATAAAATTTAAACATTAATAAGGATTTTTTTTTAAATAATTTTTTGATAAAATGTGAAGTAACATTTACTATTATATTTTTTATATTTTTTTTAGAATTATTAAAAGTTCTGCTAAAAGAAATTGAGAAACATATCGAAGCAGAAACATTAATAATATCTGACTCTTGGGCTGCATATAAGGATATCGACAAGATTCCAAAAATGAAATATCGACATATCCCTGTTAACCATTCTACAAACTTTGTCAACCCTGGGAATGGAGCTCATTACACAAAAGATTGAATCATTATGGTTTCAGGCGAAACAACGCAATAAAAAGGAATGTGGAACAGCTAGAAATTTACTTGGTAGCTATTTGTTTGAATTCATGTGGAGGAAACAAAACAAAGATGAGATTTGTTTAACAAATATTTGTCGGATAACTTGTTAGAATTTTAGCGATCAAAAGAAATATTATATGAGTCTATATTTAAAGCTTAGGATATTACTTAAGAATGTAATTGAAATGTACTTTTATTTAATCAAAATTAATTTTAAAACCAGATATTTTAAAAAAAATCTAGTAAGTTAACTTCACATTTTATCCAGCATAATTATAAAAAAAATCGACAATGTTTTAAATTTTATAAATAAAAATATCGATATTATTATCGATTAAAATATCGAAGGGGGGGTTATTACGAACCAGGCCCTATGTATATTATATATATTATATAATATATATATATTTTTCTATATCTTTTGTATACGCATATTCTTCTTTATAAATTATCATTTTTTATGTCATTTACTATTACATATATCTTTTATACTTTTATATATATATATATATATATATATATATATAATATATATCATATATAATATATATATTATATATATCTATATATATATATTATATATCTATATATAATATAAATATATATATAAATATATATATATATAGTATATATAATATAGTATATATATATATATATATATATATATATATATATATATATATATATATATATATATATATATATATATATATATATAATTTGTTTGCTCTAGTGGGAAAGGCCAAATCCACAAGAGTTGGGAAGTCATGTCCAAATCCAATTATTCAAGAGCCGACATGAATCAATACACAGCGATTGTGAGAAAGTATTTATGTCACAGAAATTGTAGAAAATAGAAGGAGCTTGTCTCGTACTTTACCAGTTTTGTACATCTACGAATGAGCATAGCGATTAAGTCTGGGTTCAGTCAATGAGTTGGACAGAGAAAGAATGAGACTCTGTAGATTGACAAGTGGCACGAGCTTTCCTCAGGGGAGGAGGTATGCGATCAGAGTTTGGAAGAACAATGTCTGTTGTAATACCGATAGTGTAAGGAAAAGTAATGCAACACTTCGGTGTCAAGAAAGATACTGGAGAGAGTTAATGAGAGTATGAGAGTTAAGAAGACGAAAACCCTTCCATGCTACCTTTTTGAAAAAAATTACGTGAAAGAAACCTTCATATATATGAAATGAATACTCCATACAAGAACGAACAACATTCCAATTCAGAAGAAGCAGCTGAGGTGGTGTAAAGAAGTTCTTAAGGCGCCTCAGATCATCCAACAATTTAGAAGCTAATATAAACAGTATAAATTAATAACAAAAATAATAGTCCGGGAGCATAATGAAAAAAAAACGGCTCCCCGTGGCAAAGTTAATGAAGGGAAGGTACCATTAGTGTTATTTTATCTGAAAAACTATGTAGTTCAGTAATTATCATGGTAACACCCTCACAGTTATTGCGTATGTCTGTGGGGACGTCATCCAAGATGGCCGTCATTGCAATATAAAGAAACTGCCTTATCTCGGTCGCTATCTAACCGATTTTGAATATTTTTAGCTTGTTGGAAAGGTACTGTTAAGAAATAAAAAATAATGTCCTGAGCAAGTATTGCGAAAAACCAATATTTTGATTACTACTTGGATTTACGGTAAAAAGGTATATAAAAAAATTGTCAAAATGACTTTAACTTCATTATAAGGAAATATGCTCCACATTACCTTACTTTACATTACTTTAGAAATGATGTTTTAAGAAATTCAAGTATAATATGCACATAAATATACAATAGGAAGATTATAAATTGGCTTTATCAGCTTCATCACTATCTCCGTCGATGTAATCTGGTGGATATAAATTATCACAAATTGAGTTGTCAGCATTACAACTACATATTTCTGTGCAAGGCAGTTTGTTTGCTAAACATTTGCAAGGCAGTAAACATCAGCTCTTCACACACATGAACATTTAACCAGTTTCAGAAGGGACTCCGTGGCACATGGTTCTTCACACATAACAGGGGTAAACACTCTCCCTTCCACACACCAGCCAGGTCCAACTGGATTAGGGATGGCTGGAGTTGGTTCATCGTCTTTTGACCACAGTGCTTGAAAGTTAGCTCTCTTAAGTGCAGGTATAAGGGATTCCCTAGTGACAGGTAACCTATCTCCAAGGGCTTGCTTGGCCGTGAACAATGACCACCGTAATTCTTCAAGCTATGCTGTCGAGATGTGTGCCTGATAAACCTAGCAAAATAAACGCTTCCAGCTGATACACAATATCATCAGGTACTGAGCCACTGGTACCAAGCTTTTGCAAGGCAATAAGTTCTACTTCACTCACTGAAATAAATAATTTCCAAAATCATAACTTTCCCTTCCCAAATAAACTTCCGTTGGAGTCAACCTGACAATGCGTGAAATCCTGGCAATGCTGAAGCTTTTAGTGCTCCGAGTGATACAAATATGTTTTGTACAGATATTGCCTCGCCTGATGTTGGCACAAAGAATGTGTGTTCCGGAAGTCTTGGATAGCGTCTCACTAGCAAAACTAAAATATATGTGTCTTGTGCAAACACTAGTAGTGTATCTTTACCTCTGTCTTTGGCGTTAAGGGCTTCTTTTTGACTACTCTTTAAATATTTCAAAGAGCAATGCGTCGCAGAAACTTCCGTAACCCACGAAACAGCACATTTCTTTGCTCCTTTCTTGGCATGACCTAGCATTTTGCGTGCAAGGTAGGTGGTTAATTCATCTTTGGTACAAGTATGTGACAATAGCATTTTCATATTTATCTTTAAAGTGTCAGTGGTGTCACATACTTTGTTCTGTGTTGCTACACCTCCATGGAGCCTCTTACTTCTAGCAAGATTCTTGATTGATTTGTCTAAGCACGTGTCGAAAACAATATGAAGTTCATCATACTGCCAGTATTTCTTTTGGATCTTTTGGGTGAACACATCGGCAAGATCTTCACAGGTTTTCACTGAGATGGATTTTTCAAGAGCCTGCAATTCTCCCATTCCGTCCACGATTGCAACCCAGCTATTTGCTTGGTGAGCTTGAACAAATGATAAGGAGCTTTTTGCAGCTTGTTCCACAAAAAACGTCAAGATATTAATTAGTTTACTTTTATAGCTGGGCAATGATGCATTGTTCCATCTTGTGCAAACATGGATCTAGACACAACTGACATTTCATACTTCCCTAAGGTTGTGCGTAGGTCTATTTCTCATTGAGATCATGCGACAATCAAAAGTTGTGCAAATAGGGAATGATCTGCATTCAACTCTGTTATGGATCCAGCAATCTTTACTTTTATCTGTATGTTGGTGGTAGAACATAGTTTTAGTTTATTCTTTTATATAGGTGTCCAGAACTGACTGATTCATCAAGAAGTCTCTCTGACTTGAAGGCTTCATACAAATCTGTTCTTAATGATTCAATTCGGCTAACATCTGATGTGATTTGCTTGCTGAATACAGCCTTTGTTGTTATGTTCATGAACTCAGAACCCTCGAGTTGGAAAGGATTTTCAATATGCTCCAATTCACCATATAGGATTGAAATGGCTTTATCTTGGGCTTTAGCAGCTGTTTCATCATTTAAATGGTGCTTTCTAGCTTTCAGTTTGAATGACCTACCACATATACTCAGTGTTTCTTGTGATACCCTTTGGATCTCAAGTTGTTAAGAAAAAGCAAGCGAGAGCACTCACTTGTTGCGTTATTCCAACCAGTCCTCCCATAACTTTCATTGCTCTGTTTTTATGTTCTAGTACCTCATCACAGGCTAGATTTCAATGGTCTCCAAACTCTTTTTGATGGCGTATAGTAGGGGGATCCATATTGGACGAAAATGACCGCGACCTTTTTTTACCCTTTTTTTGACCGCGAACCTTTTGACCTTGACCTTTTGGGCAACCTGAATTTTTTACCTTAACTTTTTCTTGACCTTTTTGGGCAACCCAAATTTTTTGAGAACCCGATTTTTGAGAACCCGGATTTTTTGAGAACCCGGATTTTTTGAGAACCCGGATTTTTTGAGAACCCGGATTTTTTGAGAACCCAAATTTTTTGAGAACCCAAATTTTTTGAGAACCCAAATTTTTTGAGAACCCAAATTTTTTTGAGAACCCAAATTTTTGAGAACCCTAATTTTTTGAGAACCCTAATTTTTTGGCAACCCTAATTTTTTCGGCAACCCTAATTTTTGCAACCCTTCGAAGAAGGGTTGCGCGTTGCGCAGCAACCGTTGTACGTATCCCACCCTAATTTTTTTCGGCCAAAACCTTTGGTCATCCATGGGTCAATTTTGGCCCACCCTAATTTTTGGCCACCCTTAGGGGCTTAGCCCTATTTTTGTGATATTTCGGTAACATCTACACACGCGGGCGCGCGCACACACACACACACACACACACACACACACACACACACACACACACACACACACACACACACACACACACACACACACACACACACCTAGCCTACACCTAGCCTCCATATAGCCTACACCCAGCCTCCACATAGCCTACACCTAGCCTACACCCAGCCTACACATAGCCTACACCCAGCCTCCACCAAGCCTTCTACCTAGCCTACACCTGCCCAGCTCCATCCTTCACCTATAGCCTACACCTACACCCAGATTCCACCCAGTCTGTAACTTCACCTAGCCTACACCCACACCTAGCCTCCACCCAGCCTTCACCTAGCCTACACCTACACCTAGCCTCCACCCAGCCTCACCTACACCTACACCTAGACTCCACCCAACCTTCACCTAGCGTACACCTCTATACCTAGCCTACACGTGCCCCTACAACTTTGATGGCTCAACTTTATTGTGTCTCAACTTTGATAATGACATTTGTTGGCATCTATATTGATGATTCAACTTGATGACCAGATTATTGATGTTCAACTCGAGCGGTTCCCACTCAAGGCAGGCGGTCCATCGCGAGGTTGTATTAGTATCGCTATGGTGAAGGCCATGAGTGCAGGTGCGCCAGGTGGCGCCCGCGAGTGCGAGAATGCTGTCGCGCGCCACGAGATGGGCGTGCGCCACATAGTGTCCTGGAACACCACATATGCAAGCCAACTGAGTGCCACTTTTTTCAAGCCTTTTCTAGCCTCCCCTGAGCCCCGAATAGCCCTAATATGGGTGTCTACCCCTAGGTTATAAGGTATGAGGAATCGATTGGTGTATATTACAAGTTGCTAGGATGCTTCCTACTATGAGTTAGTATTTTTCTACCACTTATAGCCTATATATATATATATATATATATATATATATATATATATATATATATATATATATATATATATATATATATATATATATATATATATTATATATATATATATATTCCTTTTTTTCACACACACACACACACACACACTATCACACTTATACACACATTCACTATGACACTTATAAACACTAGGACACTTATAAGCACTTACACTCTCCATAGACACTTACATTAAACCATAGACACTTACATTAAACCATATACACTTACACTCACACCCACACACACACACACACACACACACACACACACACACACACACACACACACACACACACACACACACACACACACACACACACACACACACACACACACAGATACACTTACACTTACACTCACACACTCGATATTTTGATGCCTCAACTTTGATGCCTCAACTTTGATGCCTCAGCATTAATGCCTCAACTTTGAAGGTTCGTCTTTGATGACTCATCTTTGATGACGTCATCTTTGATACCGTCTATATACTGATGATTCATCTTTGATGAAATCACTTTTGATGGCTCATCTCTACCCTACACAAAGAACAGAGTTAATATTAATGTCTTCCCTAGTTCATAATTATCCACCAGGGTGCCGCATGCGCCCTCCGTGCGAAGGCTGACAACCCTGCACCCGCAGGTGCGACCCGCCCGTCCCTGCCTGCTGCGTGCGCCCGCAGGCGCAATATTCTGCGGGAATGAAAATATATATAATATGAGTCATTCATTTTTATTTCATACTTAAACATTTCAAAGAATTTCTTTTCAAATATACTATGAGTCATTCATTTTTATTTCATTCTTAAACATTTTTATTAAACATTTTCGCGAACCTAAAACTGTGTAACTCATTACAGACCTATTATTTAACACATATATTTATTAACATTATTTTTTACTTAATACTTTTTACTTAATACTTTTTAATTTATAAATTTTTAAAAATTGTATGTAAGAAGAAAAAGCCAAAGTGCCTGATATATAATCATTTTATTTTACTACAATTGTACGAACTTTTATTAAAATTACATACCTTAAAGCAGTAAATCAGTAAATCAATAGAGGTGTTACCTAACACCTAAGGGGATTAGTATGCTTTTGTTTTACTGCTTTACTGTTTTAACTCATGTTTTACTGCTTTAACTCATGTTTTACTGCTTTAACTCATATGTTTTACTGCTTTAACTCATATATTTATTAACATTGCATTCCTTAAAGCAGTAAATCAGTAAATCAATAGAGGTGTTACCTAACACCTAAGGGATTAGTATGCTTTTGTTTTACTGCTTTACTGTTTTAACTCATGTTTTACTGCTTTAACTCATGTTTTACTGCTTTAACTTATATGTTTTACTGCTTTAACTCACATATTTATTAACATTACATACCTTAAAGCAGTAAATCAGTAAATCAATAGAGATGTTACCTAACACCTAGGGGGGATTAGTATGCTTTTGTTTTACTGCTTTACTGCTTTAACTTTCTGCTTTACTGCTTTAACTTTCTGCTTTACTGCTTTAACTTTCTGCTTTACTGCTTTAACTCGTATGTTTTACTGTTTTAACTCATATATTTATTAACATTATGTTTTTTATTTTGTTTTAATACTTTTTATTTATTTTATTATTATTTTTATTATTTTTATTATTTTATTTTTATTTTTATTATTATACTTAGTGTTATTTACTTCATGCCTATTGTTATTATTATTTAGAACACACATTCACTATGACACTTATACACACATTCACTATGACACTTATACACACATTCACTATGCCACTTACATTTACCCATAGACACTTACATTTACACTTATGCACACGCGGTCACACACACACACACACACACACACACGGTGGGCGGGAACGCGGAAATATTGCGCCTGCGGGCGCACGCGGCGGGCGGGGACGCGGCGGGTCGCACCTGCGGGTGCGGGGTTGTCAGCCTTCGCGCGGAGGGCGCATGCGGCGCCCTGGTGGTTAGCTTATGAACTAGGGAAGACATTAATATTAACTCTGTTCTTTAATGTAGGGTAGAGATGAGTCATCAAAGATGATTTCATCAAAGATGAATCATCAATATAGACGGTATCAAAGATGACGTCATCAAAGATGAGTCATCAAAGACGAACCTTCAAAGTTGAGGCATTAATGCTGAGGCATCAAAGTTGAGGCATCAAAGTTGAGGCATCAAAATATCGAGTGTGTGAGTGTAAGTGTAAGTGTATCTGTGTGTGTGTGTGTGTGTGTGGGTGAGTGTAAGTGTATATGGTTTAATGTAAGTGTATATGGGCTAGTGTAAGTGTCTATGGCAAGTGTAAGTGCTTATAAGTGTCCTAGTGTTTATAAGTGTCATAGTGAATGTGTGTATAAGTGTCATAGTGTATGTGTGTAGGTGTGTGTGTGAGATATATATATATATATATATATATATATATATATATATATATATATATATATATATATATATATATATATATATATATATATATAAATTATAAGTGATTAAAAAAATAATAACTCATATTGGAAAGCATCCTAGCAACTCTGTAATATACACCAATCGATTCCTCATACCTTATAACCTAGGGGTAGACACCTATATTAGGGCTATTCTAGGCTCAGGGGAGGCTAGAAAAGGCTTGAAAAAAGTGGCACTCAGTTGGCACTATGTGGCACTCACTTGGCACTATGTGGCACTCACTTGGCACTCATTGGCACTCACTTGGCACTCATTGGCACTCACCTGGCACTCACCCAGCACTCATAGAATAATCATAGAATACTAATAGAACATCACTAGATACTTCTTACGGTGATTGGGAACCATCAAAGTTGAACCATCAATAAATCTGAGTCATCAAAGTTGAATCATCAATATAGATGCCAACAAAGATGACGTCATCAAAGTTGAGCCATAAAAGTTGAGCCATCAAAGTTGTAGGGGCACGTGTAGGCTAGGTATAGGTGTACGCTAGGTGAAGGTTGGGGGGAGTCTAGGTGTAGGTGTAGGTGAAGGGTGGTGGAGGCTAGGTGTAGGTGTAGGTGAAGGGTGGTGGAGGCTAGGTGTAGGTGTAGGTGTAGGCTAGGTGAAGGCTGGGTGGAGGCTAGGTGTAGGTGTAAGGTGAAGGCTGGGTGGAGGATAGGTGTAGGTGTAGGCTAGGTGAAGGCTAGGTGTAGGCTGGGTGTAGGCTATGTGTAGGCTGGGTGTAGGCTGGGTGTAGGCTATGTGGAGGCTGGGTGTAGGCTATATGGAGGCTAGGTGTAGGCTAGGTGTGTGTGTGTGTGTGTGTGTGTGTGTGTGTGTGTGTGTGTGTGTGTGTGTGTGTGTGTGTGTGTGTGTGCGCGTGTGTATATATGTTAGGATAGATCCATACAGGTCAGGTTCCTACATGACCTCATGTTAGCTCGCCAAAATTGACCCATGGATGACCAAAGGTTTGGTCGAAAAAATTAGGGTGGGACATGTACAACGGTTGCTGACGCAACCGTTTGGCGCAACCCTTCTTCGAAGGGTTGCAAAAATTAGGGTTGCCGAAAAAATTAGGGTTGCCAAAAAATTAGGGTTCTCAAAAAATTAGGGTTCTCAAAAAATTAGTTGCCAAAAAATTTGGGTTCTCAAAAATTTGGGTTCTCAAAAAATTTGGGTTCTCAAAAAATTTGGGTTCTCAAAAAATTTGGGTTCTCAAAAAAGTTCTCAAAATTTAAGGCCCAAAAGGTCAAGGCCCAAAAAGTTAAGGTAAAAAATTCAGGTTGCCCAAAAAGGTCAAGGCTCAAAAAGGTCGCGGTCAAAAAAAGGTCAAAAAAGGTCGCGGTCATTTTCGTCCAATATGGATCCCCTACTACTCGCGTACCCCTAAGACGAAAATAATTCTAAGTTGTACCCCTATAGGCCTGTAATATATATATATATATATATATATATATATATATATATATATATATATATATATATATATATATATAAAGATAATAAATATATATATATATATATATATATATATATATATATATATATATATATATATATATATATATATATAGTTAGTATATATATATATATATATATATATATATATATATATATATATATATATATATATATATAAACTCGGACAAATTTAATGTATCACCCGTAAATATAATGTAAACTCTTTCATTTTTGGAAATGTTGTGCTAGGGTTTGGTTTTATTTGGGTCATACCTAACTTCGGAGTGTATACCGTATGTAACTACTCCGTGTATGGAACTAAATGGCATAATAAAGACAACAACCAAATTACGAAATCCCGAAAGTACGTTCATAGGAGAACAAGATGGTAAGACACCAACCAACTAACGAAACAAACCCTATGCTGTAAGTCGTAGCTTGACAAAGACTGTCACAATGGAAGGACATCGTCAGAGAAGAGGAACGTGCCATAGGAGTTATCACACTGTCGGAAGTAGGCCATTCTCCGAGACAGGTGGCTCAGTAACTCGGGGTAAACCAATCGACGGTCAGTCGAATCCTTCGTCGGTTCAGGGAGACTGGCAGCAACCGTAGACGACATGGTCAGGGTCGCCCGAGGGCGACGTCCAAGAGAGATGACAGATTCCTCCGTCTGGCAGTGCTTCGTGATCGTTTCCAAACAAGCGTACAGCTACAACACAGGCTTCGTGAGGTCAGACATGTGCCCATTTCCGAGCGTACAGTGAGAAGACGACAGAATGAACTTGGAGTACGTATTACAATATCTGCCATCGGCCCTCTCCTGATCAGGGAGCATCGGGTTGCTATTTCATTTTTCACAAGCGTATGGAGATTGAACACTCACAGATGAGTCGAGGTTCACACTACATGGACCAGATGGACGTCGGCGAATTTGGAGACTTGCAGGTGAGCACTTTTCTGCTTGCAATATCTCCCCAAGGATTCCTTTTGGAGGTGACTCTCTGATGTTGTGGGCAGGCATTTGTTTGGGTGCTCGCACGGCATTGCATATCGTGACCAGAGGAACGCTAACGGTTGAAAGGTATGCGGAAGACATCCTCCAAGATTATATAGTGCCTTTCGCGTCCTTCATTGGCGTCGATTTTTTGTTACTCCATGACAACGTCACACAGCAGACTGCATAGGTCGTCCAATGGTACCTACAACAGGTAGGGATTAGACTCCTGACCATTTCTGCGAGGAGCCCGGACATGAATCCTATTGAACATGTTTGGGATTTGTTGGGTAGGCGTGTTCGAGCCCGTGAACATGCTCCGTCCACACTCAGAGAGCTTGAAACGCTTTGACAACATCACGCAGGAGACCATCTCCAAGATCACTTCATCAATGCACAATTGCTTGGAGGAAGTTGGAAGGGCCAGAGGGGGTACAACCCATTATTAGACACCTTCATGCTGCATTTCACATTGTAATTTGTAGAATATTGTTGTTGATTAATAATCATCATATCCATATTTTTTTCGTTTCTTTATTATGTCATTTAATTCCCTACACACTGTCGTTACATACGGTTTATACATTTATAACCATGTGCAACACCCCCGAGTTAGGTATGAACCAAATAAAACGAAACCCTAGCCCTACATTTCCAAATATGAAAGAGTTTAAATTATATTTACGGGTTATGCATTAAATTAGCCCGCGAGTTTATTTATATATATATATATATATATAGTAGCAGTATATATATATATATATATATATATATATATATATATATATATATATATATATATATATATATATATATATATATATATATATATATTCTCATATATATATATCGCACTCACTTCAGATTAAGATCATACACTGCAACGTTTACTTCTTTTACCCCCAAGTATCACTCTGAGTACCCCCCGGGGTACGCGTACCCCACTTTGGAGACCACTGTGCTAGAGCACAAAACGGTATGTTAGACTTATTTACTACCCAGTTGCCATTTTCGAACTCATGCCAAATATCTGGATCTGATTCTTTCAAACTTCTCATATCAGCAAGGTACCAAGCGGTCATTCCAGAATAGTTTGTCAAATCTAATGCAAAGAAGTATTTTACGAAATCTTTTAGTGAAGAAAGATGCAGATCCCAATTAGCAGTCCTGACAGATATAAAGAACAGTAACAAACAATCAACCATTCTCATGTATTTTTGTAACATTCAGAATGTTGGTTTTAGTTCTTGTTGTTCATCAAATTTTTTTCATCTTGTTTAAGAGATCACACTTCTGCATCGCCAAGAGTAGCTTAGTAATACATTCTTATGCGCCAGTTTCATTGAATCTGGCTCGTAGCTCTTACACTTCATTATAAACACTAATGCTCAAACTTTCATTTTCTTCAAAGAAATACTGAAAGTAGCAATTTTGCGAAGTGACTAGGGTACGAATGTGTGCTTCAACCGCACGTCTGAACTTCTTACTTGAAATGATTTGATTGACTGTGTTATCACCATACAGCACTGACCACAAGTCAGGAATTCCTGCTCCGTCAATAAAAATTCCAATTGTACGTATCGTTGCAAAAGCTGTGCGCAATTCGTCTGGTTGTACAATATAACGGTGATGAAGATCAACTCGTAACATAATTAGTTGCTGGACTGGCTTATAAAGACCCAAGTCTAGAGTCAAGACACATTTGGAATTATTATTGCCACAGATGTGTTTATTAACAAGTTCCAGTTGGGTGAGGAAGGTTAATTGAACTGAATGATCAGTGGGGCTAGCCGGTATTATATGTAGGACACATACTCGTGTTTTCCTTTCCAGGACATCCAGTAATGCTGAATTAAAGGCTGACCATGTTGGTATGTGTGCTGTTCCCTTCGTTTTAATCTGACAGGTCAACTCCTGGACTCTCTATGTCATATGTTTCTTGTGATTCACTCTGTAATTCGGAATACGTTGCCTGTTGATGACCACTTTACAGATTTTCTCAACAGCTACGCCATGTTTAGAGAAACATATTGTGATAGATCTGCTTTGGTCGAACATATATATTGCGCATACTCTTACAATGTTCTTTGGACCTTTGCTGCTGAAGCTGCTATCATTTCAGACTGGTCTTTAGATAAGCACTCTTGGTTGCAGACCATGACAGTTCCGTATCTTCAAGGAAATCTGTATTATTTGCTGATCAATACATAAACCTCCCTCTGACAAAGTTGTGTGAAATATACATCCCACCATTTTCATCCATTCGGCACATAACCTCTTTTCCTACTGATGTCTCTAGGCGCAGAACTTTGCTGTATTCAACTGAGCAACTTATACTATGCAAAAGTTTGACAAGGAATTGATGCGAGTATTGAAATGAACTGTTAAGCCAACACCTACTTGTAGTGGGTTGCCACGAGTATGCTTGGTCAGCGTTGTAGTTTCATTTTTTGCTTGGCGTTCGCTTAGGCACTTATACATAAGGCTTTGTGAAAGTACTGATGCCTTTTGAGCTACTTGTTCTGTATCAACTCTGGCGTTTTGGAATATATTGCTTTCAGCAATACACCACTTAAAGAAAAATCAAGTTCATATGGTACTAGATTACTGTGTTTTGAACTATCGACTGATTCTTGAAAATGCCACTGGTTACTAGACAAAATGCACTTCGTTATAATACGTGCCGCTTCAAATAGGGTCTTCATTTTTCCAGAAATGCTAGTGGTTTCTTCAGCTTTAGTTAGAACAAGCTTTGTAGTAGCTTTTAAAGATATACGTTGTGGTTGATTCTTGCGGATGGGGTTAATAAATTGTAAGTCCATGTCCTAAAGCTCTTCTTCAATGAATGATTTAATTGTCTTACTCTTCATAACATATTCATTCTCCATCCCGTTTGCTGCACATGTTTTTTTGTACACATCTTCTGCTTCTGCAATGGAAACCACCTTTCCGTCTTATAAAACTTCTGAAAGAGAATTGATGAAATCGACTTTACATGCGCTATCTATTATACTAGCCTCATTGTTTAGAATTTAACATTGATGTTTCTTGCGTAAAACATTTACAACATTCTTTGTATAGCATTCTTTGTGATAGGAAATGTCATACGCATGTGCATCCATTGGGTCTATACACGCCGATAATTTGACTTTCCATTGATCATTATTGCTATGGTTTACAGCCTCGTATAGTTTTGCGCCGGCGTCACTGGTTGAAACTGCTGCGAACAATTGATGTCCTCTGGAGTCTGCTTTGTTACAGAAGAAAACATGTATTTTTTCTGTTCGCTCACATCACGATCTTGTGAATGGTGATCGTAGAGGGTTGGCGTGTCACATCACGAGTCTTGTGAATGGTGATCGTGTGTTACTTGTAGAGGGTTCATTTATGATGTCAATTGCTTCATGTCTCATTTCATATTTGGCTTCCAATCTTGCTAGATGCACCTTGTGAGTGCACCGTGTATAACAAGATAAATGCCAACAACCATTTTTTTTGTCTTTTCGTCTATATCAAAAAGTAACTCATGTGAAAATTCAAATTCTTTGTCTCCGAACTTACTTCGTTTGGCAAGGGCTATTAAAAGTTGTTTTGAGGATTTTGATTCAACGACAAGTGATTCATTTTAATTTTTTTGACACAACACACAGAGACTAGTCAATACTAGAGAGAGAGAGAGAGAAAGAGAGAGAGAGAGAGAGAGAGAGAGAGAGAGAGAGAGAGAGAGAGAGAGAGAGAGAGAGAGAGAGAGAGAGAGAGAGAGAGAGAGAGAGAGAGAGAGAGATATCAGAGTTTTGTACTAGACTATCGATTGTGCCAGATATGCCTTGCACCACAGCAAAAAAAAAAAAAAACTTACCGAACTACCGAAGAGCAAAGGATCTAAGCTATGAAAGAATGGAAATAAGACCATTAGTCTAGGGTTCAAATTGGAAGCCACACAGGCGATGAAAAATAAGATTAGAAGATTTAATGTTTCCAAATCGTAAGTTAGGGATAGAGTCGAAAGCTTTGGAAAGGGCTGAAGTTAAAACAACCAGACGTTAGTGAGAGTGTTGATAGGGAATTCCATTATTCGTTAAAGGCTGAAAACAATATGCTTTCAGCAAGATGGAAAGGTTGAAGTTGAAAAGCAAAGATGAAAGAGCTTACCAAGGCAGGGTGAGAATTTTTAAGCACAATTTTAAGATTCACACGTAGGTTACAGTCAAATCAGTACTCCTTATTAGTGTTAAGCTCAGTTAGAGAAGATATCATATCTTAAGAAGTTACAATATTAGACATAGCATGAGTTGGAAGGGGGTGGGGGAATATAAATATCTTCTTAATCGTCTGAGTGGAATTAGTAGAAAATGTGTAACCAAAAAGTTCAGCTTTTTCAGAAAGTAAGACAGCTGTGCCGTCGAAAAAAAATAGGTAGAGCGAAAGAAGAAGAAATACAGTTGGAGTTGACATTTTTTACAAAGTGCCAGAAAGAACATTATAGGGAAGAAGAACCCTAAAGGAAAGATTATTGCATTATATATAGTATAAGCTATATTACTACTATATCTCATATACGTATATAACTGAAGTATATTATATAATATTATCTATAGTGCCATATATCTATACTAAAGTATCATATTCTGAGCTTTATACGGCTAGTAAATAGTAGGTACTATTTAGTACTACTGTAGGTTATAGCTTATATATAGGGGTATGATCCTCTGTGCGGTAGTGTGTGAATGTGTGAGCGCTCATGAGTGGTGTGTGGTAGGAGTGTGTGGCTGTGTGTGTGTGTGTTGTGTGTGGTGTGTGTGTCTGTGTTACGTGTGTGTGTGTAGGTGATGTGGTGTGGTGTGTGTGTTTGTGACGGTGGAAAGGTAAGCGAATTAATAACATTTAGCATGCGACAATATTTTAAATTTAAAAGCGTAAAAAAACTTTCTTTTTTTGTTTTTAAAGAAAAGAAGAAAAAAAAGTAAGAAAATTGTTTTTTTTTTCATTTCGGTAAAAATAAATTTTGACACCTTTCAATTAGTGAATGCTTATGACTAAAAATTCTGGGAACTTATAGAAAAAAAAAAATGGGTAAATAAGAGTGACTCATACTTAGTATAACCACAGCTGTGGTATTTCAGAATTTGTG
>JABUQX010022441.1:22500-30358 GCA_015478945.1 Trachelipus rathkii | reverse complement strand
TTACTGATTTACTGCTTTAAAGGTATGTATGTTAATGTTTTAATAAAATTTCGTACAGTGTAGTAAGATAAAATGATTATATATCAGACAATCTGGATTTGTTTTTCCTTCTCATTCCTCAGTCTTTGCTTCATTATTTATTTGGCTACTCTAAATAGTTCGATTTTTTGTTAGTTGGTTCGAGCTTTCCTGTTTTAGAGATGTATACATGGCCCTCAGTACTCGACTATCATTGTGAATTGGAGTCGCTGATGGAGGCTTTTACCCAAACGCTCCTCTGGATACCGTTCCCGATACTGACTCATTTTTATTTTTTTTAAGTAAAGGTGTATTATATATATTATATATATTATATATATTTTATATATATAATATATATATATATATTATATATTATTTAATATTATATTATCTTATATATATATAACATATTATTATTGTGTATGTTGTGTGTGTGTGTGTGTAGGTGTAGGTGTGAAAAGGGGTAAACCCGGGGGCTGGTATAGTGTATCAAGGGTGTGTATGTTGTCTGGTATGTGTGTGTGTTGTAGTTATAGTGTGGCGTAGTGCCTGAGGGGTAGGTGTATGTGTATATAAAGCTAGCGTATGTGTGTGAGGTGGTATAATAGCCTAGCGGGTGTGCGTGTGTGCATAAGGTCATAGTGTGTGTAGACAGGGTGTAGGTGTGAGCTAGGGTTGGTGTATGTATCCATGGCAGGGTCGGTAAGGGTGGGTGTTGTATATAGGGTGGTGTATGTGTCTAGGCATGTGTTTGTAGGTGCAGATGTGAGTGTAAGTGTCCATGGGTGAGTGTAAGTGGTGTGTATAGTAGCATGCGGGTGTGTGTGTGTATAAGTAGGTGTGAGGGGTTCTACAATGTGTGTGTATGTGTGAGTGTGTAAGTTAGTTTAATAGTATGTGGGTGTTGTATGGATGATTGCGATTTTACTCTCTCCTCGCTCTCTTGTAATATACATACTATATATATATATATATAAATATTATATTATATATATATATTAATATATATATATTTATTTATATATATATATATATTAATATTATAATATTATATATATATTAAATTTAATATATATATTATTTATATATATATTATATTATATATATATATATATATATATATTAATATTATATATCTATATAGATATATATATATATTATATTATATAATATATATATATATTATATTATTATATATATTTATATATTATAATATATATAATTCAAAATCGAGATGCGCTTTTCTAACTTTTATATTGGGAAATAGTATTCCAATTTTGAAGGAGGTAGAAATCGTTTCACAAATTTGTTCTATTGTTAAAGGGCTTCAGCCGGAGGCGCACTTAGTTAAGCCTATTACACTTCCTTAGAGCTACGGGACGGTTCCATTCGGTTAGTGGACTGGCTATAGGTACATTTTTTGTTAATTCCACCAATCCTATTGTTCATTCTTGTTGGGTGGATGATTCGCATCAGAAGATAGAGATGTTATGGCATGCGCATGATGTATACATGTATGCGCCAACGCATGGATACATATCATGACTAAGTAGTAGTATAAAATGACATTGTGGCGACCATTCTTAAGAGGCCCATGGGTTCAGGTACCTGTGACCTTTCAGAAAGAGTACAGG
This sequence comes from Trachelipus rathkii, assembly GCA_015478945.1. Classification (NCBI taxonomy): domain Eukaryota; kingdom Metazoa; phylum Arthropoda; class Malacostraca; order Isopoda; family Trachelipodidae; genus Trachelipus; species Trachelipus rathkii. The sequence continues at coordinate 28,703 of JABUQX010022441.1, read as the reverse complement.
CAACTAATATATATATATATATTTAATTAGTATACTTATATATATATATATATAATATTATATTATATATATATATATATATAAATATATTTATATATATTATTATATAATTATATATATATATTTATTATTATAATATATATATATATTATATATATATATATATATATATATATATATATTATTATATATATATATTATATATATAATATATTATTGTGAAAGGCAAATTTGAAAATAGATTCAATGAAACTATGGGTTAGGGGAATTGGGAATACCTCCTTGGAGAGCACAGACAGTTAAAGTAGTTACGGTGAGTGGAATGGGTATAGAGATACGGTGAATGAACGGGGTATAGGAGAAGACTTGGGATGATGAGGCCGATGGTTGTGTATAAGGGTAAGTGTATGTGACTCTTTGGGATTGCATGTCGTCGGATATTAAAATCATTCATGAGTTATGAAAACGAGGATGGAAACAGCCGAAAAAACGGGTCCGGCTTGATGCAGTGCGTTGATGTGCGTGCGGAGCAGGTGCGGTTGGCTGCGGTGCTGCGCGGTCGGCCCGGTTCGGCGGGCCTTGCGGTTAAGCGAAACGCGTGCGGTGAACTCCGAAAACGCCCCCCCGCCCTTAGGGGGGTGGGAATCGCGAAAAAAAAAAATAATAATAAAAAAAAATAAATAATCAATTCGAACAATAAATCAATGTAAGTAAATAAAACCCTAAAATTAGATATAAAAAAAAGCACTACAAACACCATCAATGGTAGATAAAGTTTACGAAAATTAGATATATGAAAAAGCCTCAGGTGGTTCTGTGCACCTGTGGTCAAAATGACCAACACGAGAAAATTTTCAACCCACATTTTATTATATAAATCCAGAAGATAAATTAAAGCAGATGGGTAAATGTAGCAAATTATAATGTAAGAAATTTCGTCAGGGTCAATGACACCATCTACAAGTTCCTTTCAACGACGAAGATAAGGTAACGGATGTTACAGATGAATTGCGTCCAAATTCAATGTGATGATTTTGATGTAACTTCTACTTCAAGTACAAGTCGTATAAATATTACAAGTGCGCAGACATGCTAGTGCAAATTATTAGGTATCTTTGTTCGTTTTACGTGCTGCAAAGTGCCAATACAATAGCTGCATTGGAATCTGGATTATTTACTAAGCGGCAGGGATTGTGAGTCGATCACAATAAGTAAAAAGGGCCGCAAGAAAATGTCAAACCGATGAATATGCTGCTTAAAATCGTTGCCTGTCGAGACAATCTTAAATATATCTTCTTTGATGGACGAAAAGATTCCAACTTAACGTTCTGTACAAGTAGGACTCAGTCACAGTTTCCAAGTATTGTAAAGACAGGGCATTTACACTATTATGCCAGTGAGCCGGTGGAGGTTATCTTGCCATTTTACACCAGAGAAGACTTAACAAGGAAAACCTGTTGAAGTTCATTGCAAAGCATTTTGTGGATTTCTTTAAAGAAAACAAAGTTGAAATTTTGCAGGCTAGATTGGTGGTGACCAGAGAAGTTACACTGGGTTTTGAAGGAGGAGTCAGGTATTGGGTTTGAGGCAAAGCTAAATCGTAAATTTCTTGTTGGTTTGTGCTCTTCATACTATGAGCTATCTTTGCGCACTTGATCACGACGTTGGATGGTAAACTTTAGTCTAACCGAAAGTGGAGTGTCAAGCATTGGGCAACATGCTTGGATACTGCATCAAACTAAAAATCAATCCCTCATTTGTTGAATATCCTTTCAGCCTTTGGTTCCATTTAAAAAAAAATAATGAAAGATTCACAGAATGTCGGAATTAATTATAAATACAGTACTAGAAACATTACCATGATCAATGGCTACTGGTGAGCCATTGTAAGCAGTTAGCAACTGCAAATCTGAAGTGTTGTTTATGGCGTTTCAAACTGGCTTAAAGCGCAACACTTTGAAACGTTACAACGCTTGTGGATACTTGTTGCGTTACTATCCCTGCTTGTTACAATCAATCGAAATTTCTGGGGGAAGGACATCGCACGCCTTTTTCAATTAAGGCCTGAACAATTTCACCAACGCACTAGCATTATTCTTTGCCAACAAATCCAACGTTTTATCGTGGTTCGCCCTGACTGAAATGGTTGCTTCAGACACTTTTTGCTCGGAAGACAAGAAGAAAGAAAGCAGGGGTCCAGAGGATAATTATTAAAGAATTGAGGATGAGTGATACACCAGATTCTTATTCTGTCGGCCTAGAAAAAACCCTGCACGTAAATCAATTGCAACTCCCTTTTTTTAGGGGAACATTGTAGAATATAGAGACAGGTAAAAGCCACCATGGCCATATCGAGACGGCCCCAGTCAACCCACTACCCAAACTTGCTCATGCAAAGTCCCCAAAGCACCCTAGGGCTTGTAAATTTCTTGTAAATAAAATCAAGCAATTCGGCTTGTCAACTAAAGATATATAAATATGTACCCACCTCAATTGCTTCAATAACTAGTTATGGTACACATGCATCTAACCAATAACTGAGATAACTAAAACCCGGTCAAATTTGCTTTTCGGTCAATATATTATTGATACCCAACTCCATAAACGATCTAACCGTTTCTGTAATGTTGCATCGAGTCCACCTCAACAACTCCTCTGGCGGACTATTCCAAATTTAACAACCCTATTACTGAATGCTGCTTTCTTTTATAAGATGGCATGCTTTCCTCTTAATTTTCTAGTTATTGCCCCCTGTCACCTGTCCATGTTCTACTATAAATATTGATCTTGTATTATCAATAGATGTAACTATTTTGTAGACTATGTTCATGTCCCCTCTGAGACAATCGCCTTCTCACAGACAACGATTTCCATAACTCTTCAGCCTCTCCTCATGGCTCTTACTCAACAGATATCTTGTTTCTACGGTTTGCCACTCTCTCTGCATTATCTTAAGTTTTCTTTAAATAAGAGGCCCAAACTTGTGCACTACTCTATTACTGGCTAACATAGCTATATACAGTTTTACTTATTACTTCTTGCTCTTGTAAACAACTGCGATTTATTATGCCCAGCTTCTTATTAGCTTTTTAGCTTCTTAATTTATTAATTAACATACTGTTATCATCACACTCCTAATCTTTTTCTGGTCCACAGACTCAAAGCACTCCCCATTTTCTATCGAGTTAAACTTTTTATTTGAAGTAACCAGGTGAAGAACCTTACACTTCTTTACTATTCAAATTCATTGCCAGCTTATCGGCCACCAAGAGTTTTTCAGATCATTTGAACTTTATGCTCCTCACTATTTTCCTAACTGAGGTGGCCACTTTAGTATCATCTGCCAAACTTTATGGAAAGCCTGCATTTAAAGTCCTACCTGTCTACTCATTTATATAATTGAGGACAATGTGCCTCCACATGACCTTGTGGGACACCACTCCTTCACTTTTCCCATGATGATTTTCCAGTTGTTGTCACACTGTTTCTATTGCAACCACTCTTTATCCAACAACTTGTTACCATCCACCTATCCCACTTGCAATAACTTTTTCATCGCCCTTTGTGGGGACCTTTATCAAAAGCGCTTTACTCAAAGTCTAAATACGTACAATATCAACTGGATATCCTCGATGCAGTCAGTAATGTATTCCATACATTCTAAAAGGTTGTCTGACATGACCTTACCCTTTCTGAACCATGCTGGGAGTCATTACATACCTTGTTATCTTCTAAATATTCTCTATATGACCTTTTCAGTAACTTTCCAGAACCTTTACACCAAGATGTTAAGCTAACTGGTCTATAATTTCAAAATCTTCTACTACCTTCTTTATAAATAGGCACAACATATTTTGTTTTCCAGTCCTCTGGTACAAATGTGATAGACGCTTAAAAATCAATACCGTGCCTTTGCAATGCTTTAACTACCCTTTTCAGAATTCTACTATATCCCATCAGGGCCTGCAGATTACTTGGATACATATGATCTAATAACGGTTTAATATCTTTTACACAATCAAATTCTGTAGTCATTGTTCATGCATACAAGCACTATTAGTCTCTGAAATATTATCTAATCTTTCCTCTGTAAACACTGAAGCAAAATAGCATTGAAAATGTTGACCAACTCCTTTCTGAACTCACTAAATTTTCATCAATTTTATTGGACCAATTGTCCTATTTTACTTGTAATTTATTAAAGCTAAAAACCTTCTTCAGCGTTTCTTTATTTACTTTCCTTGCTAAAATTAATTTCTGCTCTCTCTTTTGCCTTTCTTATTGACTGTTAAGTTCATTTCTATTTTCCTATAATTTTCTATATCATATTCCCTATTACTACCCTTGATATTTTAAAACATCTGGCTTTATTAATTTCTCTTCTTATCATCTATTTTCCACAAACAGGTTTTTCCTTGCCACTATGGGTTTATCTTTAACATACTGACTGAAATATTCATTTAAAATTTGTTTAAAATGTATCCACATGATAAAACAGTTTTGGTCTTCAAACTCTTTATATCCCAGTCAGTTATACTAGCATGTCTCGAATTTGGTAAAATCGCATTTCGGAAATCTTTGATATTTTCCTTATAACTTGCAATTTGGGCCAGATTCACATTCATATTAATACGTATTCTTTGAAAGAAGTTTCCTCCATATATCCTAATCGTATATCATCCACCTACTTTATAATAGAGTTATATTAAGTCTAATAGTGCATCCTATCTTGTGGGTTTTTGGACCATCTGGGTCAAAAAGTTATCTTGTATACAATTTATGAATGCCGAACTACTACGGTCCATATTAGACAAGGGATCCATGGATGCCAGGAAAATTAAAATCACCATTATGACGTATACCTTTTTTTCATTACTGTGGCTGCATGTCTCAATTTCTTTCGACAATTCAGCATCTAATTCTAGGACTCTGGCAGGAGGTCTATAAATGCCCCTTTCTATATGCATTTATTGTAATTTTTTAATGTTGCCCACACTGATTTCAATCTCATGATTAATTTTTAAGTCAGTCATTAGTACAGATTGAATTTGCTTTTAATTTTAGCGCCACACCACCACCTCTTTCCCTCTACGCTGGTATAAATAAGTGACTATCCTCTATTTCTATTCCTGAAAGAGTCTCCATATGAAGTTTTGGGAACTGTATCAGACTGGTCAGAAGTATATGAACTCCACTTCTTGTAACTCAGAAAATCGAAATAAGATAACATTTGTTGAGAGGCCATGCAAGTTCCAAAGTGGCCATGTCATAGACAGTGGTGTGTGTAACAAGTAACAGAGGCCAAGTGTATACTCTTGAGAACCGAGAGGTTCATTAGAGGGCAGGACAAGCAGGAGAGTGATGTTTGGATGACGAAGCAGATTGAATGAAATTGTTAGCTGAAGCTTTTTAATTTTTACACTGTGTTTTCAGTATTTGATAATAGAAGAATATAATAAATTGTTTTTGAGTCAGGCAAACAGATTTTTTTATTTGGATTTATATTTAAAGTATTCCGGGAATTGTCGCATTATTTACTACCAAAACAATTGCAGGAATAAAGAATAAATTTGATGAAAAGAAATAACTTTAAATTATTAGGTATTACACATCAAAACGATCTTTTTTGGACCCCTTCTCACAAAACACGAATTTTATTGTTGCTCTCCAAATGACACTCCCCTATATATATTATTATATATATATATATATATATATATATATATATATATTATATTATATATATATATATATTATATTATATTATATTTATATTATATATATATTATATATATATATATTATATTAATAGATAATATTTAAATTATTATATATTATATATTATATATATCATAATAATATAATATATATATATTATATATATAATATAAATATTATATATATGAAAATATAATATATATAATATATATATTTATATATTATATATTATTATATATATATATATTATATTATATTATTTAATTATAATATATATATTATATATATATATAAATTATATAATAATATTATATATATTATATTAATATTATATCATATATATATATTATATATATTATCATATAAAATATATATAATATATATAAATATTATATATATAATAAATATATATATATATTATATTATAATTATATATATATTATATATATATTATTTATATATATATATATATATATTAATTATAT
>JABUQX010022440.1:35000-61645 GCA_015478945.1 Trachelipus rathkii | reverse complement strand
TATATATAGAATATATATAAATATTATATAATATATATATATATATAGTAGTATCAATATATATATACTATATATATATATATATAATAATATCTATAAACACTAAACAATTAATAAATAAAAAATTTCCGTTTTAGAAATGATAAAAATAACTGATGAAACAAAAAGGAAGTTTCATAGCTAAGCTTTCTTGACAACTAACTGAAGAAAATAATGACAAATACGATGAATAGAAACGAACAGTAAAATAATAAACGTATTTAACACTAAATAATAAGTAAAAAATAAACGTGTAAAAGTAGTAATAAGAATAAAACGTTAATCTTAATAATTACTGTGTTCGCCATATTTGGACTATGAACGATTTGAGGTTATATCTAGATTAAATCTTGCTTTAAGCCAAAAATGGATTTCCCCAACATGGTTTAATAGTTATTCCAAGTTTAAAGTTAAACGATCACTATGCATGGTTTAAACGTCGTTTTAGCTTGACTTTCTGTAAACGTCATTATGCTTATATACTGTTGTCATCTTGCTTTATTTGATAATTTCGTGATTAACACGACAAAAATCAAAAAAATGTGATAAACATTTTGAACATGGAATAACGTATTTAAATATTTGATGGAATCATATAGAATACTGATGAAAATGAGGACGGGGATTTCATTGTAGAAGTTTCATCCAGAATACCAGATATCAGAAGTTAGTACAAGAGTTGATCATTTTGAAAAATATTATCAGCTCACAATCTTTAAAAATCAGGCCGTACTCCCTGAAAATTTGTTCCACGTTACCATGAGATTTGCTGCATCTGGTAGCATTTTCACCAATATTGAAGACCATTGTTGAATCCGTATATGTACTAGAAATGGGAAAGGTTTTTTCTATTAATGTTCAAATTGTGTGTGTGATACACCCTTACTTATTAGATACGCTGTACATATGTGGCCAAGCTCACCACATGATTAACACTATTTCAAAATCCAAAGTATCAAGGATTGGGTAAATAGTTGAAAATAAATTTGGGTATAGCAGCTATAGTGGCAGTTAGTGTATAAGCAGTATGAGATTAGTAGAAATATTTACTCAATTATTAAATCATTAAACTCCAGAAGAACAATTCATTCAAGAGGTCATCACTAGAAAAGTAATCTAGTAGAAAGACCTAATGGAGATACAAACTTAAGTATAGGAAAATCTTAAAGAATACATTATCTAAACAATCCATTAATATATATCTATTATCATTGCATTGTATAGAAAATTATAAAGCAGTTTTCAAAGAATTTATATAAGATGAACGGTACAATTATCATTAAATAATTTTTATAAGGAAAAAGGTGTACCACAAATTAAATCCAGTTTAAAAATATATATAGAAAGAATAATTATATATACATAAAATCTATTAAAATATATAAAATATATAAAATATATAAAATATATAAAATATATAGTAATAATAATAATAGATTATATAAAATATTAAAAATATTATAAAATTATTAAAAATATTATTATAGTTAAAATATTAATATTAAAATATTAGAATATTTTCTAATATTAAAATTTATTAGAAATATTATCTAAGATTATTGATTTGTTGTCTATGTTCATCAAACGATATGACCTAAATTGTAGTTACTAAGTAATTCATATAGTATATATTACTATATCAGGTATATATATATTATATACTTTATATATTAGTTATATATATAATATAAATATATAATACTATACTATCATACTATATAATAAAATTATAGTTATATATTAATATATACTATATATATATAATATAATATATATAGTATAATATGAGATAATATATAGTAATAAGTATATATAATAAAATATTATACACTCCTATTAGTATATATATATGAATATATATATATAATATATATATATATATATAAAAAAATAATAATATATATGAATATATATTATATATAATATAATATAGATATTATTATAATATACTATAATATGTATGTTATATATGATAATATATATATATTATTATATATTAATATAATATATAGGTATATAATATAATATATATAATTATAGTATATATTATAATATATATATAATAAAATATATATATATATAATATATAATAATATACTATATATCATACATATATATATATATATATATATAGATTATTATATTATATAGTATATATTATTATAGTACTATATAATATAGTATAATATATATATGTATGTATAATTGTATATTATATATAATTATAGGTAGAAGCGAAGAAGCGTACTATTATATTACTATACTATAAACTAAGTAAGTAAGTATACATATATAGTATAATATATATAAATAGTATATATAATATATAATATACCGTATTATATATATATATATATTAATAATATATATAATACATTAATATTTGCCCTGTACCGGTATATATTATATTATATTACTATATATATAAATATATAGTACTACTATAAAGTATGAATATATCATGTAGACAATGAAGCTAGTATAATCGCTATATTAAATATTTTGTGAAATACAGATACAGAATAATATGTATTATAGATACTTATTTTACTAAAATTTTATATGCTACTCTTTTATTTGCATACACACTATGCAATACACTAGTAGTATATATCATATACTATATTATCAATATTCTATAGTAAATCTATAATAACTATAATATCTCAAACACTACCATTTATAAAAATCGATAATGTAACTATAATATTATAGTACAGTAAATGTATTTTGTATGAAGGTCAATAAAAATATTATATATAATATAATATATACCTATATATTTCATATATAATATTATATAATATAATATATATAGTTAGAAACATATTATATATGTATATCGTAATGATATATAGTATATAAATATAGTATATAATTATCTGAGATATATATATAAATTATAGATGATATATATACTAATAATATACTAAAATATATATATATAATATAATATTATATATGATATATAATATATATAGTATAATATATATTAATATATATACTATATATATATTATATATATTATATATTATACAGTGGAGTATTTAGGGGGGGCGGGGGGGGGGCCAGGAGGGCCATGGCCCTCCGCTCACCCCCCGAAATTTTCATAGACACTAAAAAAATTTTTAAGTATCATATCTGTTAATAAAATTTATAAAAGTGCAAAGTTTATTAATTAACCATTTATATAATTTCGGTTGCTCGTCTAGGAACTATATATCTCCGTTAAAAGATTCTTTAGATTAAAACTTAAAACTAAACTGAAAGTCCATATCAGAGACAAATGCAACTATTAGAATGCTATCAGCAGATTTTTTGACCTAGACAATGTGTAATAGGTAAATCTTGAGCTGGGGTAACGAGCGAGGGTATTGAAATCTGCGTTTAATAACAAAGAAATTAAAGTAATTTTGTAAATACACAACCTAAACATTCCTACTTCCGACCACAGACTATGCTAATAACGCACATCCATGTATTTAATATTCCATGTTTTGGATAGATTTTAAATAATCAGTATTCAAGTAGAGGTTTTACATCATAAAGAAATTATTATTTCCATAGTAGTAATTTGTAAAATAACCGAACAGAATGTAATGCTTGCACATATATAAAGATAAAGATGAATGTAAACAAATATCACAAGGAATAGATCTCCGAAAGAACACTGAAAGATTACTAACGGGAAACATAAAAATTGGGAAAGGAAGATGAACATTGATTGATTTCTGCGTCAGTAAGAGTCAAGTTCAAAAATAAGCAAAATAGACGAGACAGTTTCTGCTTACGCGAAGTGCACAATTCACGATAACTATTATATTTCTTCTTGCATTAATACCTGCCAATAATTTACCCGGCTGTCTACTGCTTGATTCAAGTAAGTGTATTACTAGTAATATAGTACTATATTATATATAGCTATATACTATATATATATATATATAATAGTATATATCATATATTATAATTAAATTATAATATACTAGTATAAATATAATATAGTATAGTATACTATATATGTACATATATTAGTATATATAGTTATAGTATTCAGAAAATAATAGAGGCAACCTAAATATAAAATACTATATTTATATATATATATGATACTATATTATATAATATATATATATATATAATATATATATATATATATATCAATATATATATATAATATATATACTTGTAATATATATTAATATAGTACGTAGTTATATATATATATATAATGTTAGGTTAATTATATCTATAAATATATATAATAGCTATATATATATAATATTATACTATAACTAATCATAATGGATATACTATGATAAGTACATAGTTATATATATATATTAATAGTTAATATAGGTAATAAGAAACTATTTGTCAGGCCCTCCCCGAAAAAAAATTCTGGCATACGCCAACTACTTTATTACGCAGGTTGATTATTATATAATACGTATGATATAATACTATATAATATAGTATACTATAGTTAGTATAGTCTAGTATAACTGAAGGGGTATATAAATATATATACCTTATAAATAACTTGGAAGCAAATCCCAGGAAATAGATACCCAGTATGGTTATCAATGCCCCAAGAAGACAGAACCATTAGAGTGATCCCCACCTTTATATCAAACCTAAATCATCTAATACTGCTAACAACAACATAAACTTCTCAGCTGGTCACACCACTTATAACAAACCAATCATACACATCCTCAGACCTATCATTATGCCCCCCAAAATTTACACTCTAAAACTGTATGGGTTCAATAATCAACTGATACTTAAACTCCGACCATTATCTCCCTATATCATGAATTATCAAACACTAAGCAACAATAGAAACACCCAATTCAGGAAAGCCATTATTTACCACACTAGAAAAAATGAACGTACTGGACATCAATTCACAGACCATATAAAATCCAACACTCAATCATTAAACATCCCAAATATCTCTACTCTAATTTAAATCCTTTCAAAACTTAAACGTATTTTATATCTAAAAATATCCGCCAACATCGCAATATATCACCGGGAGAATTACCTCAAAATATAAAAACCCAACGCTATCACACCTTTATTTCGTACATTTTAAAATGAAGCCTGAAATAGTCATTTAAATCAGTACAATAATATTCTGGAAAAAAGAAGTATCCAATATCAATTAACTCAAAACACCCAAATCACTTATACCTAACTAAAAATATCGGCATCTTTCGAAAAACTTTCAAAACTCTTTAACAGAAGAAATCACTATCAAAACAATAAAACAATACAGCAGTAGTGCGAACACAATAAAAATAATTAGTAACAACGAAAAAAACTATCAAAAAACTCCTACTCATGAAATCTTATCAAAAAAGTTTAAGCTCGTTAAAATCTACAAACAAGCAAAAAAAAACAACACCGTAAACATAACTCGACAAACAGTACTTCGCAAAACTTAATAGTCATAAACCCACACAACCAAACAAAAACATGATATAACTAGAATCCCTCAATAAACATGAAAACGTGTTGGCTTTAATTTTAGAAAGAGAACCTCAAATATTCATATTGACGTATCTTTATAAAGTTCCTTAAAAAAACTCAACAGCATAACAGTGCATACACCTTTCAAACAACACTAGGGAACACCGCAAATAATCCATCAAGGCCTCATAATGTTATAACATCTTTGTCCCATGAAATTTAAAATATCTAATCCAAGATACATCTTGAAAAGAGAAATTATCATACTCAAAGTTGAAACAGTATATAGACCTCTCTAAACCTGTCCTTCCTATCGTTACAATATTTACTATTATTCCACACATATAGTAAACTTCTAGAAAAGTTTCATTAATGAACAAAACAATACATATAACATCCCCAAAAATGTATTCAACCAAGTATCTCCAATCCAAACCCCACGTTCAAACCACCATCCAGCCACTCTATTAATATAATGCAACAAATAACTCTATAGCACGGCTTAAATCTCAAATCCATACACAAGAACAAATACTTTATTGAGAAAGATGTAAACATCATCAAAAGGCTTCTTAGAACACAGCTTGCTTAATGAAAAATCAAATACTAATCTTCCACTTAATTTAAAGCAGGAAAAATAGGATATTCTAATTCAATCAATAACCTATCAGGGAAAATTAACTAAATTAACAGAACAAGTGACATGACAAAATCCCTGTTAAAGAGTATTACAATTATTAAAAAATAGGAATTCCAAAATCTAAAAATACATATACAGTCAAAGTCAAAACTGAGAAATTCCTATTGTCAATAAAATGAACCTGTACATCATAGGATACGTCAATTATACTGCGGAAGAATTTAGTTGATACATAAGATAATAGTAAACAACAGTCTCTTTGATTAGTAGACCCTATTAATTGAAAGCCCTCCATTCGGATATTTTTTTTTCGAATTCTTTTGTTAATGTGATATGAGTTAAAATAATAATAATTGATGCAATTAATTTGTTTGCTCCAATTTCTTAAAGTTGATTAATTTATTATAAATAACTTTAATACTGAATATTTAATATTTTCTTCTGGAGCATTAAAAAAACAGCTAGCAGAATATGCGGAGTACAATGACGGCGAGGCTTGTTCATATCAATGGACGAAAATATTATTGAATACATACAATCAAATTCAAAACTAGTGAATATTTTTGTGTATAGTTGAATAGAAGGGAGAGTAAGTATTAGTTTAATAACGGTGATTGTAATATGATTTACATACTAGTATTGTAATATTTTTTATTGAATCTTAATTATAAAGTTCTCATGAACAATATCGGCAAAAGGGGATTTAAGGTGACAGATTTCTCTTCATGTGCAACATAGACATTGATTCTCATTACAAAAACGGGAGGAACCCATTAGCCTATTTGTAAGCAAGAAGGATTTTAGATAAAAATAATTTTTTGTCAATTGTAAAGAAAATAACATTTAATATGTTGCCTGTTGTTATCAAATCATTAAATTTTCATTGATTAAATTCCAGACTGCCAATGCCAACAGATTTAATAGTCAACTCATATTTAAAGACATAATGTTTGAGTTAACATATCTAAAAAAACATATTTACGGTATTTTGATCGGGCCTTTGCCAAACAACTCCCACAATTTTGTAATAAATAAATTGAATATAATTATTTTTTGACCATTCGAATTTAATATAAGGGATTGCATATATAAATGATGCCCTATAAAGTATTTTTTATTTTTTTTAAAAGCATCTGACAGTAATTGGCTTTGAAAATGAAAAATTTGAGACTTTTAATAACTTTATTCAGGTGCTCAATTTTTATCGATTTTTATTTATTATTTCTTTTTTAATTTTATTTACGCTACTTATAGCACAAAATTCATTTTCAACATTAAACATTAAGTTTCACGAAACTGTTCTGTATGCTTCTAAATATAATATTGATATTTTCTTTCTCCTATGAACAAAAATGTTACAAAATATGTTAATTGAAGAGCACCTATATATTTATATATTAATTTATCTTTTTAAAAGCAACGTTCTCAATGAAAATTTAAAAAAAATACATATTTCTTAAAATAAAAAATATGAAGTTAAAAAATAAGATAAATAAAATATAACCACATTCAGGAAAATAGATATAAACATGCGTCAAGTATATAGTAAATAGTAGTTATATACAAATATATATATAGGTATATAATAAGATTATTGATATAGCGATATAATAGATAATAGAATATAATGATAATATATAATATAGGCAGGAAAAGAAGGGGGAAAGAGAGGGAGGGGAAATTAATATACATAGATATATATATTATATAGTATATTATATATTATATATATATATTATATACTATATATATATATAAATAATACAGTAGTTGAATAATATAGTTATAATATATATATTATAAAAAATAATAATAACAGTAATATAATGTAGAGATTAGTATTCGCAACGTAAGTTTTATTCGCACACGAATGTTCGTATCGTTCAGTTGGATTCTACTTACTATAACGCTACTAGACATGGTAAGGACAGGGTTTTTTTGACATTGTAGTCGTATGACTAGTATATTAGACTGTGGGCGTTACTCCAAGGAAGCGATCCTAATTCCTCACACCCTGTTTAACTATATTCACAAGTCGATCTACTAACAACCACAAAAAGACCAAGACAAATATAAACGAACTTACGTAGCATGACACGCCCGTTATGTCCAACACCACCAACCAGAACCTAAGATCACATGCCTAACAAATCTGACTAACTGAATTAATCAAACATAGCCATGAATATAACTGTGCCTAAGGACCCAACAGGAGACGGACTGTCCGCTATACACAATAATAATCAATCACTTTTAATCCGATACCAAGATCGACAACTCCGGTACTACACACACATTAATCTACATAAAAAACTTGTTATTCCCATACCACTAAACATAACACCTAAAATCCTTGGAATCGTGTACACAAATGACACGATCATTTGACCTTCACACCAAATACACACATATAACTATATTAACAGAAGCAAATAGTAAGCTAAGCATACTAAACCATAAGCCGATCACGACATCACAAATAGACAAACTTATATTCATTCACCACAATAAGTAGTTACAAATATCATGCGCTATAAGCACAAAATTAAGCGCAATCGGAACATGAGGCATCTTTATTACTATGACTAAAAGGAAGATTAAGGGAGATATAACAAAAAATGCGTGAAAAAGAAAAAAAAAAAAAAAAAAAACAAAAAGGTTTATAAAGAAAAAAATGAAAAAAAAAAAAAAAAAAAAAAAAAAAGAAAAATAAAGAAAAAAAAAAAGACAGGTAAAAAGAGAGAAATAAAAAAAAAAAAAAAAAAAAAAAATGCCCGAAACAGGCACGTAGAATATAATTATATAACAGGATTGTAACATCTAACAAACTCCCCCAGATCAACAATCGGCCTCATGAAGAATGACAAATACATGTAACCACAAATAAGACAAACACTTAAATAATCAATGAGTCACATCAAATACTAACAGCTGCAAATCAATAGTACCTCCAGCACTGATATATCACACCCACAATCTTCTAACCCCATTATATCGACTTGTAGAGATAAAGACAAGCCTCCGTCTTCAATTCGCATTAATTCTACAATTACATTAAATTGGCTGTGAATACACATCTCACCACCACAAGGGGGATCGAGACAATCTCATTAGGCACCAAACAAATCCACACACTTAATAAACACGAAAAACTATTTATGATAACTGAACTTGCCAATAAATAAATGAAAATAATAACTAAGTATGAGTAGTTCCCATCCAGAAATAACAACCTGAATCAGCTCTTCTGTTACTGTCTCCAGCCGTGTAGTCAGAGGCTCTCCAAGACCCATTCAGTCCAATCCTTAGTTCCGAAGTAACTGAGAGTGCGACCACTACACCAAAGTGCAACACTAATTAATATAGATCTTAACCTTAATCATACCACCGTCGAAATTATATTCTGCCTATCTATATAAATTCAACCAGCGCTCCCTAAGAAATGCAATGTTAATGATATAGTTTCCTACATAAGAACTGTAGTACTCGACGACCGTCAATCCGAGTAAAAAAATCTGAAGGAAGTTTCATATACCCTACGGAGTGAGTCTTATGTCGAGAGAGCCGGCATGAGCGAACGGGATATCTGGAAGCCATTTTTTGCCAAATTCTGAAGACAAACGATAATGTAATTCAGGCGGGCATGAGAAGAGTGAAAAAAGGAATAATTTAACTATCATATTAAATACTATATTTTATTTTTCTTTAGATAATAAAAAGGTAATAATTACAATATATTTTTGGGAAATTTTCAATCAGTAAGTCTTTTTGAAATTGGGGAAAGGTGTTAGGATTAATAAGGAAACTTATGATTGTCAATAAATATTGACAATATGTTTCTAAAAAAATAGCATGCTTATGTCGTACATCGGAAATAAATGTTAGGTTAGATATATCTTTTTTTTAGGAAATAATGTATGACAAAATATCGTAGTAAGAAACAAAATAAACTCCCACTAACTCTTTACATAAATTACTCCTCCACCATCAGATAAACGAAATTACTATGAGGTTGCATATTATTGTTACTATCACGTAATCTAACTAATAACATATGAATAATATATTCACGTAATCATAATAATTATATGAATTACTGTTAACTATGAGCAACCAGCTTGGAATCTGGTAATTACAAACTAGTCCTGAACTAAGTAGCACCAAGTAGACCTATACGAGTAACCCCAATAATCGAACTAGTCACAGATCCTACAGAAAGTATCTGCATGGACGCAGAGGTATGCACTTTTTCTTCGACCCCCAACTGGCAAACAAACACCGATAAAGCATATAAATAATTATACGTTACTATATTAAATATAAATGACTGTGAAAGGTCAAAGCTAAATATGTACATATCACAAATTTATCTTAATACAGATTCCAAATCTCCCTGTAAATACATGGGATATCAGAGGAATAAATGTTGAGGAGAAAAGAAGAGGAGAGAGGGTGATGAATGTATTTAGAAAAGGCTAAATTTGATTTGCTACGCTGTGTCCAATTCAAAAGATATTATGAATGGCCCCCATAAGGCCCTTTATTGGTTGTGAAATGGGTAATGTTCTGGTTTGAGTATGTGGGAAAGGAATAGCCATCCGGATGGAAGGATTTGCAATTCGTAATAGAGTGGCCTTGTGGTGATTATAGAGCCATATATAAAGTAGAATATTGTTTTGTCTATATGCATAAGTTATTGAGAAGGTGTGAGTACTACGTATTGCCAATAGAATAAATTTTAAGTAATGAGAAAAGTGCAAGTCTAGGAGAGTTAGTGTTGTAGGCGACGACTGAAAGGAATGGTTCAGTGCGCATATTGGTACACTCTGATGCGTGTAACTGCTTAAAGAGACTCGCAGATTTTCCTGACGATAATCTGATATGAATGTAAAGTAAGCTGAGCATCAGTCATTGATTGTGAGTGGGAGTTGACAATTCCTATAATGACAGTTGGTATTATGTTGTAAGAAAACGTATGAACTAGTAACAGGTGGCGTTTTGGTTTCCGGAAGGTGAGGAAATTGACGAAGTGCGTATGTTAAGCATGATTTAATGTTCTGTGAGCGACGAGAGACTGATATGATGTGATGTAAGTAATACTTATTTTATAACCGTCAAAGTATACTAGAACATTTCTCAGTACGTAATAAAATGCCTGGCTATCGAAGCTGAATAAGTCATCGACCTTGATATTTATGTTGGTGGAATCCGAGATGTTGAATTAAGTGAATTCGAATATTAACCAGTGAGCGACGCGCCTTATAGAATTTCAGCTGGATTAATCACGATTATGATCGTCTGCTATTTATTTAAATCAAATCTATGTCAAATTGGGGAATGGATGGAAGAGGAAGGTTTCGAATAACGCGAAGTGATTTTTAAGGTGTTGGATGGCTAGAATTAAGTTTCTTATAAGTTAAGGAGTAGAACAGATGTGTAATATTGAGAGTACAAAGTAAGTTGAATAGATGCGCTGCCAAACATAATCTTAGTTAGATATGTTGAAGATAGTTGATAAAACCACTTCTGAGACAAAGAATGGAATACAAATATGTATAGGACTGCGCGGTCTGGTATAAGAGCAAAAAATTAGTAATCGGTCGCTATGATAATATAAGCTTAGGAGAGCTAAGGATTGAATATGGAATCAACAGGGCTTAGGGTAAGGGAAATAGGATATGATGGCCACGGCAAGCGCGGTACGGAAAAGTGAAAAATATGAAGCAAAGGAGGAATGAACCGACAAAGCCAAAGTGAAAAGGAGGGAGCATAACACGCAGGGGGAACCAAAGACAAGAATGACCGTGAAAGGAAGACGAATACGTTGTGCAGACGGAGACGAGAAAAAAAAAAGAAGACGAAAATATGCAGACGGAGACAGCGAAAAAAAGAGACTATAATTTATCCAGAATAACAGCGTGCTATAGGAGCGGATGAAAACGGCGGTATCTGGACAGAGGAAAGAGAAGCGCTAGCGGGAAGGAAGCAAACGACGACTTGATATAAATAATTTATAAAAGGGAAATGGAAAAATGGAGGTAAAGTGTATCAAGGCTGGGCGAGAGGGTGCGGCGGTTGTCATGCAACGTTTTCTTTTTAATTGCGTGAGTGTCTTCTCCTGCTTCCTTCCCTATCCACGTATTTTTTCCACTTGCATACTCTTTAGTATTTTTATTGTTTTATTTTTCATAAATTTCGTTCCCTACTATTCGATCTCCTCGTGTTCCCATTGGAATAATTTTTATTAATTTAATTTTGACCAATCTTTATATTCCATATTTATGCAATAGGATTCTATAAATTTTCTCTCTTTATTTTATCCTTTTTTTTATTTTAAATATCAACTTTTTTTTAGCTCCATTATTTCTCCATTTTTATTTTTTTATATTTCTTTATGGTTTTTCTGAATATTATTTCTTATATCTTTGATTTCTTTTGGAAGTTTTTGATTAAATCAGTGCTTTGTTACATATCGATGGTGTGTAATTCCTTTTGGCGTAGTTATAGTTGATATGTGGTCGATAGGGTAAAGCGTTGGGGTAAACGAGGAGCGGTGGCTGAATAATAATGCTGGAGATGAGGCGAGTGTGACCTAGAGATAGATGAACAGTGGGGATTGTCGCTTGTATCTGCTATATGATGAAATGAACCCGTGAGTGGAGAGGCGCTTTGGACTAGGGAACACTTTTGAAAATCTGCCAATTACATGGCATTGCTAATACGAAGAAGGTGAATTAAGTGAAATGCTAGTGTGGGTTGCATGGTTTCCCCAAGAAGCGAAATAGTATTTGGTTGTATGAGGTCATCAATAAAGGAGAAGAGGTAAATGCGCGTAGATGTAGAATAGATGAACAATTGCGTAAAATCTGCAGGCATAGATGAAATGTTGATAAGTAAATTGCATCAAAGTAAACGGTTAATGCGAGTATGGTCGACTTTGCAGCAGATTTGAAGTTGTTGTAACAAATCATTGAATGAGTGACTAGGGTTTATAAGTTGCC
Organism: Trachelipus rathkii; assembly: GCA_015478945.1. Lineage (NCBI taxonomy): Eukaryota > Metazoa > Arthropoda > Malacostraca > Isopoda > Trachelipodidae > Trachelipus > Trachelipus rathkii. The sequence goes on along the minus strand of JABUQX010022440.1, from coordinate 48,487 downwards.
ACATGGAATGCGAGGAGAGACAGTAATTACCTACCCTAATATGAAGGAGTAAGGATGGCATAAGGAGCGTAACTGTAGGCCGATCTTTAGGCGAATTAGATTTTTTGTCGAGTGTTGATAGGTGAAAGATTTAGTATTATAGTAGTATATTGGTTGTTTATTGTCAAACAGACGTTCATCGAGTGTATTGCACGGCATCTTGATGGTGAAGACAAAGCGAAGCATTTATGAAGCTGGATAGAGGGAATAGTGTTTGGATTCAAATCATTTTACATTTCCTAAAACAACGTATGACTGAGACAAGATTGATCTAGAGAAGAAAGGATGGATTATTGTGTTTACATAGATTTCATTGATTTGCAGACAGGCGGGAATCATGATGATGGAGCTTAATATGGGCAAGCATTGCTATGAAGACAGGAGTTGCTGAGATTGAATATATTATGTTCGTAGTAAGCTTTCTGAATGGAATTCAAAAGTATGTATCGAACGATAGTGAAGAAGTGATTAGCAAGAATAAATGAGCGTTCGAAAAATCGAATTTAATAATTAATGATGCGGAGTGAATGGCGTTATGGATTGTGTTCGTTCTCTTATTGTTATCTCAATTTAGTTTAAGGATAGACTATGATAAGAATTAGAGGAGGAAAAGGTAGAAGGGAAAGGTGTTAGAATGACTGCGAGAATTTGGAGAAGAGGTAGTTGAGGGGGCATTGCGCTCAGGCGTAACCTTACATGATGGTATGAATTTGTGTTTTGTGGTTTCAATCCGAGAGATATTTGAGAGGGATTGGTAGAGGGATTATCAGCGGTTGTGTAAAGAAGGGTTTGAACTAAGGTTACACCGTAGTAACGCGGTAACCGATTATGGTTGTGAAGTGAGGAACCATTTTCTAGTTGTGTGAGCGTTATTGTTGGAGCTGGATGTAGCAAAACTTTAAAACAAAGTGTCAGCAGGTGTGTGCGCGTGTATCAATAGACATGCGTTTAGAATTAATTTAGCGATTATATTTTTGGATGTAAAAGGAATGGATGATGCCAGAGTTGTAGTACGATTAAGTTTTGAATATGGTTGGAATTGGGCCAAATGAGCAATTAAAATCCTTGGTGAGTAAGGAAACTATAGTAATGAATGTGTCTGCTAGGGTCTCACATAAGTGGTATATTGTTACCTTTGTTAAAGTATAGTAGTGAAACTATGATCTAGAATAAGTGGAATAGATTTATCAAAGATATAATGTGTTCAGATGGAAAATCTTAGGGGCCTGTGGCGTGTTAGGTGTTGAGAAGAATTAGATTAGAAGTAGAATGTAAAAACCGCTTAGGGAGTATGTATGTCGACAGTGATGAATGAATATACTGAAAGAATAAATGAAAAGCTACAAATATGTGATGGAAATAACTGGTCATGCGGTAGAAGGATTGATGGACAAACTGAGTTGGATCTAAGCAGAGATGAATATGTAGTGGCGAGCTATGCTGGTAATTCGACCGGCTGGACGACAGTAAGAAAAAAGTGATTGAAGTCAGTAAAAGAGATGCCTGAAGGAAAAGAATGTGAGTTGGAAGAGGTGAGAAAGAACAGGATGCACAATATGATTAGTGAATATGGCGCTATTTTTGTGAGGGAGTTTATGCGTTGTGGGCTTTACAGAGCCAAAATGAACCCTACATTTTGACGAGATCACCACAATTGAGGGTACGTACATGCGTCCGTGTGTAATCTTCATAGAGTGGATTTTTCTGACTGCGTACACAAGTTCTCACTAAAAGGTATAAAGTAAGCGGTAAGGCTGGGTCGAACCTTGAGTCATATCTTCTTCTAACTAACTTCTCCTGTTTCCAGTTGCATGCTGACGCACCTTAACCTCCAGTACTTGGGGAATAGAGAAGTAGGTGGTGCAATTACAATTTATAATGTATATAATAATATATATATATATATATATATTATATATAATATATATATATATAGTATATAATATATATATATTATATAATATGATTATATATATATGTATATATATATATATATATATATATATATATTATATATATATATAGATATAATATAAATATATAATATATATATATATATATATATATATATATATATATATATATTATATTATATTATATATTATATCGTTATATATAATATATATATATATATATATATATATATATATATATATATATATATATATATATACTATATTATAATATATATATATATATATATAAATAATAAATATATATATATATATATATTATATAATATATATATATATATATTATATATATATATATAATATATTATATAATATATATATACTATATATTATATATATATATATATATAGTTCCGTATATATATATTATATAATATATAGTTATATATATATATATATAATGATATACTATATATATATATACGTATATATATAATATATTATTAATATATATAGTATAATATAATATATAAAGATATAATATATTATAGTATATATATATATATATATATAATATATATAGTATAATATAGTATAATATATATATATATATATATATATAGTATATATATATATATATATAATATATATATATATATATATATTATAGTTTTGTTCTGCGGATATAGCGAGGAATATTAAGAGGAGACTTTATTTAAGAACCCCTTTATTTGTATTCAAATAAAAAATGTTAAAATTTTGATTTTGTCTAAGTAATTAGAAAAAATTCTTCTGAATATCATGGAGTGATATTTTGTAGCGAATTTACTAAATGCGTTTATGAGATACAGAAAGTTACCTAAAGAGGCTTTTAACTAAAAAATTGCAATTTCAGTCAAAATTGTAATTCCAGATCCTGCTCAAATAATGTTTTATTTATAATTATAGAAAATCTATTATTTTTTTATTTTTGCAACCTTCAACCCAGACTCCTGATTTTACTTAGTTAAAAGAACCGGAGTTGGAGTCGGAGCCGGAGTCAGAGCCGTAGCCTAGGCATATATTTTTAAGAAATATTTTTTTACGTGAAAATTTATGCCAGAAGAACTGCTGAACAATTTTCAAAAAGTGTAGAAACCTTTTATACGGAGTCGGAGCCGGAGCGCTGGAGCCGGAGCCGGAGCCGGAGCCGGAGCCGGAGCCGTAGCCGGATTCGGGTCTTGGGTATAAATTTTTTCAAGAAATATTGTTTTTTAGATAAAAAATTTATTGCCACGAGGAAGCCGTGACTGTTAAGTAATATATCCACAGTTAGGTAAGAAACCTTTGCATGGAGCCGGCAGCCGAGAAGTCTGGCGTATAAAATTTCAATTTAAGTAAAGTAATTTTTTCTGCTAATGAAGAATTCGATTGGAAAAAATTATAATATGATACTAATGTTTCAAGCAAAGTGTTTGCAATGGAGGGGGAAAAAAAAAAACCCGCCCCTTTTCAGAGGGTAAAAAGGGGGGGGGGGCGGGCGGGGGGAAAATTTTTTTCTTTTGGGGAAAACGATATAATATATATATATATATATAATATATATATATAGTATAATATATATTATATTATAATATATATAGTAATATATATATATATCATATATTATATATGTAATGATTAATAATAAATATATACTACACATTTAGAAAGTATAAAGTATGAAGCTAATTATATTAATAATTATATATATTATCTAGATTATATGTATATATATAAGTGTATATAATTATTAGTATAATAGTATAGTATATATGAAGAACATTAAAAGTGTCTGTTTGCTGTCTTGCAAAAGAAAATAATTACTTTCTAATATTATATCTTGTTCCTTGTTCTAACACTTCTTTTCGCTTTCTATACATGGCATGATCCAGGTAATCAAAAGATTCCACTTAAAAAAACACCTTAACCCAGTAATTTAGCGACCTCTCACAAAATTATTACCGGCACCAACCACTTACATGCAAACACACAAACAGCACCTGACTCTTTCTATTCCAACTGTATCTTGACTGCTAACCCTATCAATCATGTCGGTAGTTACCCGCATGCATGCACTTGTTTTTCACTCCAACAAAATCTGAACAGTCACTTTTCACCGAGATGTCTCGATTTTTTAAATACATACATTTTTTGAAAAAAGGCAGGTCTAAGGCCAAACTTATCACTAAACGTACATTGATGAGCTATCTTCTAGCTGCACAAAAGCACGTGGAATATCTAGAAAACATATCACCAAAACATTTTTGTAGCTAATTAAGTGAGCTAGCAGTTAAAAATAATTAAAAAAAATACCTCTTTTTCCCCCCTTACTAAAAAAATTACACCTTAACAATTTTCTTTTATGTTATCTCCCCGAATACTTTAATAATTTTAAGTTATTTTTAACTATTATTTTTTAATGATATTCAACGAATTTTAAACACTGGTACTCTAATGGAGATTGCAGGTTTTGTAGAAACTGGTACTTTAATTGTGATTGCATGGGTTGTAGATATTGGTACTTTAATAGTGATTGCAGGAAATATAAACACTGGTACTCTAATGCTCGTTGCAGGTGTTGTTCACATTGACACACCAATGACGATTGCATGGGTTCTACAGCTCGAAGACACCACAAGCGGCTGTTCATCGCAAACTCGAACGAAACAACTTCCCACTTGGACGTTCATTCGTGTACTACCAATCCATCTCCCATTCATCTTCAATTATCTAAAGATACGAAAATAAAAAAAAATAGTAATAAAATATAATAAGCCCAGCAAGAACACCTAACTAAGATCACTTAATTGACGGTAGTAGTTAGGAGTCGAAATCACAGGGTATGACTAAATCCCATTAAATTCCCATTAAAAGATCCACTATATTCCTACTAGAGGTTTTTTTTGAATGTTGCTTTACTTAGATGCAAGTAACAACACAAAAACACATAAATAGTAGAAAAACCAGAAAGGAGTGTTTATTTCCTAAACCAATAATCATATTTTATATACTAGATATATGTATTATTATACTCGTTTATAGAGTAATATTAAGTACTATACACTATAGTATCTATCATAGTAGCATAATCAATGACTATATTAGATATTATAGGATAACTATATATATACTATACTACTAATAGGTACATCAATCATATTATACCCCTACTCAGTATAATAATATAACCTGAATACGATAACATATAAATCAAGTAAAATCTTAGGAGAAGTTTTAAACACAGCTCAAACTCTTTCAATAGTCAAACAGACGCCACAGATGGTTTACACAAAACCACTTAAGAACTAAATAGGAAAAATCAAAATATCTAAAAATGTTAATACTATAGCTTTACGATTCAGATCTAAGTACCAACGTTCCATCCTCAGAAGCTTAACATCGGACAAAAATACTTAAATTTAATGTACAAACGAATAATCGATAATAAAGATGTAAAAATATGAAGAATATAAAAAATGAAACGCAAGTATTACAGACACGAATCGGCACACATTTTGCACCTAAATCAATACATAACAAACCTCAAATCTTCGAAAAGACCCGAGGCGTTAACAATAATTCTTGTGGAAATTTGCTACTAATTCATATGGCGGTTTGCGTTGAAACGTAAAGAACCCTGAAGTGCTCCGATCCTAGAATACAAATCATACTAGGCGTGAGCGCTGTAGTAAGAGAAAATGACCAAAAATAGATCCACATTTATCTAGACAATCCTCATCCACAGCACCGCCATGCCCAGCATATCCATCTAATTGGGACAGGATGCAACATTTTGTTTAATTCACAAGGACATTAAAAATCCTAAACCAAATTCTCATTACGTAATTAGCAAATTTATACACTTGCCTCAATTTTCAATATTTCCGAGAATGAAGTTCTATTAGTGACCATAATTATAATAAAATTATAATCAATGTAATTATAGTATCATTATCTCACACTAGAGATAAAAAATTAAAAATTTAATACTCATCAAATAATATTATATTGTATAGACTAATTAATAGATAACTATATATTCTCATTAATTCTTTAATTCTAGACTTCTCATAATATTATTATATCTTCAATATATATACATTATAATATATCTAATTAAAATATATTATTAGTCAAAATTGAATTTTAATTTCATATATTGAAAGTAATTGTTAGTAATAATTAATACTAATAGTATATTATTCTATTATACATCATCGAATAACTCAGATAGAGATCAAATAGTCTATATTATATTATTATATTATGATTACATATATTATGTGATACTATATACTCGCAATTAGATTTTGTATAACAAAGATGAAAGCATATACTCAACACACATCTCTACCTATGTATCTCATGATACTCCTATATACTTAATACACTACTCCATTACTCACACAAAACCTACACATCACATAATATAACACATACATAATCTAATAAATGGAACATAGGAGTGTTATAATATGAAAGAAAATATAAGTATAAGAAATAGGATAATATAATAATAATACATATTAAAATATACACCATTAATAAGTCAATATCATAAACTAAAGACTTTCCTTCTTTATAAACTTGCCTGTAGTAATACCGATTATATAATTATTAGAGTTAAATATATATAAAAATAAATACGACACAGCTAAAATTACTCATATTATTCTTCTATACTTAGTACGCAACACTCTTCAATTCCTCACGAACTGTAAACTATTATTCTTGATATAATAATAGAGAAATATATATAGAGGTAAATCAATAAGTAATAAAGTACATACAACTTTACTACTACTATCTACTATTACTACTATTACTAAAATCGATCTTGAATAATATAATAATCATAAATAAATAACTAAATATAATATAAACATACATCAAGTCAACATATAACTAACTAACTATTAAACAAAGATATATACACAATTTATATCAGATCCTATATATTACTAATAATCAACTAATAAAGTTAATAGGTAATAAGCATACAAAATAATAATTAATCAGTATATAAATACCCAATTAAATCGCCCATACAAAAATGGCGAAACCAATGCTTATACTAATAAAATAATTCTAATACATAATAAATAAATTAATAAACTCATACATATATATATAATTATATATCTACAATAATATCCATATATCATATACATAGACTACCACTAATAAAATACTATCAAATAACTAAATTAACACTATTTAAACAACTATCGAATAACTAACTAATCAATAAACCAATTAAATCAACGAATAATAATAATACATATAATTATATACAATAATCGACAATCTTTTGAAATACATCAATAATAATACATAAATATATAACATAAATATTACAGTAATATTAAATTAAAATAAACATATTTAATAATATATAACTAATAATAAATACACTATAATCAATATATAATAAGCTAATAATAACTACATCAATATTAAATAATAATATACTAAATATAATAAATAATAATAATAATATATACATATTAGATTGACTACTTGACAATACTTACTTAATAATTAATACTAAATTATATAATAATAATAATTCATAATACATAAATCATAATCATAATTATATCATAAAAAATAGGATATAACTTTCATAATACACTCACCTTAATTAGTAAAGATGATAATACTTACCAAGATAAATGATATCAGAATAATCAATACTGAGATGCACTCACATAATGTAATCACTGAATTCCCCATTTTAATATTATATAATTCGAGCATATAATTCACATAGGATCATAAATAATAGATCAACACGTAAGAGTATTGCAATATTAGTTTATCTTAGATCTTATTTTTAAAATTAATAAGACGTGAGAGTCAGATCAATATCACAAGAAATAATATAATCACAGCATAATATGAGTTACTAAAGATATGTCAGAATAATAAATAATAATGAGATCACATACATCTAAGGCTTCAGTACATAGATAGTGATCACACTGATCGGGAAAGACTTACGTCACACTCCACCTCACTCAATATCTGATTATCACACTACACATCAGTACTACTGAGCATCACCATCTTAAGTATAAATATAAAATAATAAATAATAATATATAATTATATACACAATATTAAAATAGTAAAAGATCTAACCCGACATGATATTAACAGCAACATGTGGCAACATTATATTCTCTTAGCTAATCTATATATGAGTGATGTGGTGAGTTTATTGTAGATATGCTCATATCATCTGTCGAATCATGCATAGTGAGCACGATTAGTGAGATCTTTCTCTCACGAGATAATTATCATAGTACACTGTACTCTCTTAGTGACAGTTTCAGCAACTTCTCTATAAACCTAACTTCTCTAAACTACATATCTTTAAAGTCTCACAAGTAGTGAACCAAAGGGTAGAACCTCTCCTCATACCGAAGCACACCTATCTCTCTCTCACCTAGCACCCCTCCCTCTCACTCACTTCGATCCTACCAGGCTACTACTCACCTATACCTACATACTCACTAACTCTAACCTTCATGAACATCTAATTATAAGGAAGTCCTGTGATGTTTTCCTCATCGAAACTAGAGATCTAGGCGTAATCGCGTATACCTAGCTATATTCATACAAATATCTTCTGGCACATGTTTGTAAATATTTTCTATTTTAACCGCACTTATATGGTGTGTAATCAGCTCATCATACAAGTATCTCTCACCCATACTCACAAATACCCTTAGCTACTACGCGAGCCTACGCAGCTCTCCAATCACGCTATATCCGCCATACTACACTCACAAACCCTCATTACCCCGACTTCTACTCAATCCCACTGCAGTCCTTGCATACCTATGTCTCCCTAGCACTCCGCGCACAGACCACCACCTCCCACGCCTCACCTCACTCTCTGCGGCCACTCGACCTCATCTCTGCCATCGCCACACTACATATCCTCTTCCTTTAGATACTCCACTACAGCACAGCTACCACCACCTCTTGCTAATCGTTCGCACCAAGCTCTCCTCACACCGCTACTTCTCCTCATCACTAGATCTACTCACATCAACCTGCTTCCGTATTACTCATACTCACTGCCTCTCCATATTCTATATCCCTTCCGTGACTACGAAGCCATGTTCCACTGTAACTACGTGGCACATACACACACTATCACACACTATATATATACCAGGTAAACTTCTTAATAATTAATATATTATATGTTGTAGATATATATTAGCTATAGTATTAATTATGCATATATAAGTAATGATGTTAATGAAAGTTTTACTGCTAAATTTAGATTATAATAAGGTCTAAACTATAGTAAATCTAATATGTTTATAATATTTAATATTAATCTATGATTAATACAGGCTGATCTTTTATAATAGTAAGAGTATTATATATAGTTGAGTACGTAATAGGTATATTATATCCATATTATTAATAATTATATATACGTCTACCATAGTGATCGTGAGTGAATAGACTATATATGATCTATCGAGTAATTATACTAGATTAATTCTATTTTGAATATATATATAACTAGTAAATATAATAATAATAAGTTGAGCCAAAGAGATATATATCTCACCTTATGTATAGTGAGTAAATCACATACCTGAGAAATGATATTGTAAATGTGTTTCGTAGATAGTCAATATTTCTCACTATTTGAAATCTAGTAATCTTATATAAATATCTATCTAGTAAAATTAGTGTCTAATATAATTGGACAATTTGACTTTGTCTTTTAGTGATACTCTTTACTGATTTTTTGTTGCGCAATATCTCATTTCCTTCAGATTTAAGTTAGTTATCCTATATAACGTAGATCATATTACGTCAAAAAACTTTCGTAGATTACTGATAATAATAATAGGTCATGACGTGTAGTTAGTTATGATTCATATATATTATATTCATAATGATATTTCTCACTAGATTTAAAACAATACTCACTAGGTGAGCTTCTCAAAGTTGTTGATCTATAATTCATTCCTTAAACATATAAAACTAGTGATAAATCATAATATCAAGTATAATGAAATGTTTTCGTAATAATATAATATCTCAATCCTTCAGATTAATTAATTAAAGAGATCTTGCTGAATTTCAAGTCATATATTTTTCATTTACAATCATTAAGTAGATTGGATAATAGAAACATACTATAAATAAACCACTTAATAAATATTTGGAATACACTAGATTTTAATCAACCACTTTAATATATTTATATAATAATAATAATATGCATGACATAATATGTATGTTGACAAAGTTCTTAAGTTGCCAAAGCATTAAATAATACCCGTAATTGATAATAAATTCAATGTAAACGATAAGGATAGATATAACTATTATTATTTATTATAAAACTGAATATATTCAATCTTAAAAGTACTGACATTATTCATTATAATCAATAATATACTAATAGATAATAATAATAATAATAAAAGTAAATACATAAGTTAGAAGTCAATAACATCAATTTTAAAAGACTGATGAGATTCTAGACTATTAATCATAATCAATAAAAAGGAATAGAGTAATATATAAGACATTCAGAGCTAATAATAATAATAAATAATAATAATAATAATAATAATAATAATAATAAAATAGGAAGATAACTAGTAAACCACTATAATTGCTACGCTAGCATTTACATACAAGTTCATCTGAACTGTAAATCGAAGCTATCTGATTGGCTTTGATTTATGCATCTTTTAATAGAAATATCCCCTAATAGGCTCCTCAAAAGATCAAATTATTTATCTTTTCGAGAGTGTAGTATCTGAATACAATGTATGTGTTCCCTCTATACGTATAGCAGGGACAATGCAACTAACAATATAACACTATAAACATTACTGAATACAGATTTATAAAATAAAATAGACTAAAAAGAATAACTTATTAATTACTAATGAACATTTCTGTATTATTTGCCAATAAAACAATAAATAGGTATAAAATTTATTATTAACAAAGAGGAACGTTAAATATATAGACCATCAATAAATAAAATATATATATAAGAATAGAAGTCTATTATAATATGGTGAGAAAAGCAAATTAAGTCGACTGACAAATATATATTAATATATTAATGTATTATATTAATATTAATATATATTATTATAGTAATATAATTATATATATTATGATATATATATTATTATATATATTATTATATTTAATATTATTATATATATAGTCATATAGTATTATTTTATATAATAGTTAAATAATAATAATTATAAGATATATAATTAATTATTATAATAGTAATAATAATTACATATATTAACTATATAGTAATAATTTGATATGTTGATGTTGATAATACCTAATATATTAGTAAGTTCACTATCATTATTAGCTGAAGGATATATATATAATATATGACTCACTGATGTGCATTACGAGATACAAAATTATTTTTATAGATTAGAGGGAAATGAAATTTAATAGTATTAATAATCACGTCTCGAGTAATGTGAATTTAATATACTCTTCTCAGTCTCAGTCATAGATGAGTACATGTAAATATAAATTAATCTAACTGATAGATCAAGATACTCTCTCAAGAAGATCTCCAAACTTAAAATACTGCTTCGGTACTATATAATGAAGCTTGAGGATATTTCACGGAAGTGAGTTCAATCGGACTCTGACTACTGACTAAGATAGATGATCTCACAAGAAGAAAATTATATCATATTTATTACTAATTAGTAATAATAATAACTTATTATATATAGCATCTATACTCAACGTTTCTCACTAGATAAGCAATTGTTACAGAACACTTATTCATATCATACAAGTGAGCGATTATATACTAACTCTCACAACCTATAATAATTAGAGAGTAGAGCGTTGCATAACAACTCTCAATCTCCATCAAATATAGCTCTAATGAGTCACACTACATTCACGTATGTAATATAATAATAGTCGATGAACCGGAGAGTATACTTCCATTACTTTAATATTCAATGAGCACTAAATATCTATCAGATTTATGATTGTATATACAGTATAAAAAACTAAAATATACTAAAATACTATCACTATTACATGAGTAATCACTCGATAGAAATTAGACATCGTAAGTGAGCAATACGGACATTATCTAGATATCATGTGAGTACACTCTACTAATTATATTTCTATATTTATGGATTTAACACTATAATATATCTATTATAATATTATCGAAGTATGTTATAATATATATATAGTCTTTCATCTTATTCTACAAAATATCACAGTTCGAGTATAATTATCGTAATAGACTATAGTCACATAAACTTCTCACCTAGTTCTCACGGTATAAATGCATTTTTACTATCATCTATTCATAGTTTTATGGGTATTATTGTGTGGCAGAAACTCTGTGTTATTGTAATGTCCTCATATGAACTTTAATTCCTTTACGATAATTTCATTAAATGGTTCTAGTAGACTCACTGTTACTTCTCACTATATTATGTAATGAAAAGAAATATTTTACATAATAAATAGGTAACCTAAAATTTAATAGCAATATCGCCTATATTATATCTACTTTTTATAGAGTAACTTGGAAGGGTATGAATGAATTTCTTTTTATAGATGCCTTGGAAAGAGATGCCTCAATCTTACTCTGAAGACGAATTCGTTACCTTTGGGCAAATATATATATTATCAGTTACGTGGTAGTATAGTTTAGAGATTTTATTATTATTATTCATTATTATTATTATTATTATTATTATTATTATTTATTATTATTATTATTATTATTATATTATTATTATTATTATTATTATTATTATTATTATTATATTATTATGACCTAAAATATATTTAGATTTTTTTCTTCGCCTTTAATAACAGGCCGTAAATTGTTTTTCATTCATTTCGTTCAAAAAATATATTAAAACGTCCACTTCCAGAAATAAGTTTATTCTTTTATCCTTAAAAAGAACACAAAATTATATTGCTATAATTTTGTTTCAGCTAATTTTTAAATAATAATAATAATAATAATAATGAATTAAAATAATAATAATAATAATAATAATAAATAATAATAATAATAATAATAATAATAATAATAAATTAATTGGACAGTTTAACCAATTTAATTTTCTTAAATTATGTGCATGGTTTTTAAATAAAGTACGTGGTTTGTGTGACTCTTAAATTCTGAATTAATGGTAATGATTGCAATTGGATTGAAAAATTATATTATATTATATCATATATATATGTTTAATTTTTTCTATTTATATATATTATATATATATATATATCATATTAATTATATATATTATATATATATAATATATATATATATATATATATATATACTATATATATATAATATTATTATATATATATACACAAACAGGGTGATTCAAAAACCTTCTGCGACAAATCGGCGGGCTGATAGAGCAACGATAAGGAACATTATTGTTAATAAGCTTAGTTGTATGACGCTTTCGTTTCAAA
>JABUQX010022440.1:20000-30000 GCA_015478945.1 Trachelipus rathkii | reverse complement strand
TATATATTATTATATATATATATATATATATCTATTAATAATATATATATATATTATATATATAATATATATATATATATATAATATATATATATACTTAAGTGCAATCAATATATCTTCTGTTACTTCAACAATTCTGTCATGTACTTAAGTACCAACTACCTGTAATTGGACCCGAGCTTGATAATATATAATATATATATATATATATATTATATATATATATATATATATATATATAATATATTATATTATAATAATAATATAATTATATATATATATATATCATATATACTATATATTATATTATATATATATATATATATATATATATATTATATTAATAATAATAAAATAATAATATAATAATAATTAATAATAATAATAATATAATAATAATAATAATAATAATCAATAATATAATAATAATAATTAATAATAATAATAAAATAATAATTAATAATAAAATAATAATAATAATAATAATAATAATAAAATAATAATAATTAATAATAATAATTAATAATAATAAATAAAAACTAATAACAATAATAATATTGAATAATAATCTTGTATAATTAATTTAAATAAAATAAATATTACATTTTCTAATAATTAATAAAATAAAATAATAATAATAAATATTATAACATTATTAATAATAATAATAATAATAATAATAATAATAATAATAATAATAAATAAATTAATAATAAATAATAATAATTAATAAAATAATAATAATAATAAATATATAATAATAATATATAATAATAATAATAATAATAAATAATTAACAAATAATAATAATAATAATATAATAATAATAAATAATAATAATAATAATCAATAATAATAATAATTAATAATAATAAAATAATAATAATAAATAATAATAATAATAATAAATAATAATAATAATAATAATAATAATAATAATAATAATAATAATAATAATAATAATAATAATAATAATAATAATAATAATAATAATAATAATAATAATAATAATAATAATAATAATAATAATAATAATAATAATAATAATAATTTTTAGGGTTTTTGTAAAATACTAATCACAGATAATTTGACCCAAATTCAAATGCTTAATTAAATAAAAAAAGTTCCTTATGATTTTTGGGTATGAAAAATATTTGACCATAAACAGGGCTTAGGCCTAATGGGGGTGTAACGCTGAAAGAGGGTAAAGTTTAGGTCTACCTAACCTAAAATATTTATGGTGCCTTTATTCTACTACGGTTTATTTAATTTTTATTTAAAACCATTTTTGAATTTTCTTTTGAATTTTCTGCAGATATTCTTTTTTAAGTTTTTATGATATTGAAATACCGTATTAATAAGGGATTGCGTATCTTATTAACCTACAGCTGCACTTTTATCATGATCTTACTTGAAATAATTGCCACTCATTTATATTTGTTTTGATGGGTCTCAAAGGTGTAATTAGCATAAAGGTTATCCTCTACTGGTTCAGAGGATTTAAAAAAAAAGATAAATTAGTAATTATTTGTTATTGTACTTTTCTCTTAAGATTAATTCCTTTTCTTCTCATTCGACAATTGGCTGTTAAGTAACTATACATTATTTATTTTTTGGTTTTCAATCCCTGAAAAATTGCGTTTAATTTGCCTAACATTTTTGTATTTACATGAAATAGATTTTTATTTTTTATTTTTATTTTTCTAAACAAATTCAATAGATTTTTGCTTCCAAGATTATTGATCATAATCACTGCAGTATAAAATATGAAAAGTTTTTAAATTGTTTATTTGAGGTTATGTATGCTATTGATTATTTTATCAGGTTGTGATTTCTTAGTTAAATCTGGGAATAAAAGTTAAAATTTGGCCTTGTATGATATTGATTATTTTATCAGGTTGTGTTTCTTAATTAAATCTGGGAATAAAAGTTAAAATTTGTCTATTTAGGTTACCATAGTTAGAAAAGTATTCTTTATACATTACATAATTCTTTGGCTGTGTGGTAAAAGGCCCAAAGCATAAAAACGTCATTTTTCAGGAGAGCAAATATTTTTTTTTTTTTACTGTAATCAGCACAATGTTCTGTCACTTTTAAAATCGGTATATCATCGTTATTATACTTAAGATAAAATTGAACGTTTTTTACTATTGAAAGTTAAGTTTTCAATCATTACAAAAATGTACTTCCTCATATTTCTCAAAATTTTGGCATTAACCCTTTTAAAACTCGGCCACAGAATTATAATTTTATAATGTAAGGACGCAGGTATAAACGTTTAATGTTAATGTATTGCAAGAACAACAAACACAACCTGAAAATAAATAATCATGAAGAAATCTTAATCTGTGAAGCTAAAAACGACATCGGAACATATTCTCCCCTTTCCATTCCCTTCTCTCAATCCCATTATATATATATATATATATAGTATATATATATATATATATATATATGTATATATATATATATATATATATAATATATATATATTTTATATATATATAATATATTATATATATATATATATATATATATATATATATATATTATATATATTATATATATAATATATTATATAATATATGTATATAATATATATATATATATATTATATATATTATATATATATATATATATATATATATATATTATATTAATATATATAATATATTATATATATATATATAATATATATTATATATATATATTTTATACATGGATTGCGTAAAGGGGAAATACATTAATCTTTTCATCGTTTCCTTGATGTTTCCAATCAAAAGAATGATCCATCATGCATTCAATGAGAGAACCCAACCCTTTCTCAAATTTGCATTTTTGCATCTTTGCTTCATTTTGTATTAAAGAGTTTTATGTATATATAATATATATATATATATATGATATATATAAAATATATATATATAATATATATATATATTATATATATTATATTATATTATATATATTATATATTAGTATATTGATCCAACTAAATCCTCCTTTTCATTTTTGTTTATATTTTATTACTAAAATGCAATGATTTATAATTTAATAATTAATAATAATAATAATTTAATTATTATTATTATTATTATTATTTATTATTATTATTTTATTATTTATTTATTTATATATTATTACTTATATTATTATTATGTATTATTATTATTATTTATTATTATTATTATTATATTATTATTATTATTATTATATAGTTGTTAACTGTCATATAACTATTGGCCTATTAAAATAAAAAGAAAAATGATATATAAATGAAAATTAAATATCTATAGAAAGTTACTTGTACTATGATTTGTATACTGACAAAATGTACTATTTGAACCCTAAAGCGCTGATAAAATATATATAGTAGTAGTTATCTATATATATATATATATTAATAATTATATATAATATACTAGATTATATGTCATTTCTATAAGCATAAATATATATATATATAGTATATTATATATATATATATATATATATAATATAATTATATATATATTATATATATAATATATATATATATGTGCTTCTCGTAAGGAGGGGGTCCTTACGAGAAGCGGGTGATCTGGATATACTGTGACACCACTGCAGGCCGATGCTAGATATCCGTTAGTTCAAGAGTATCGAATTTACGTCTGATGTTCGTTAGGTCCGAACAGTTTTGTAAGAGGTGTCTAGTGTCGTCATTTGTCAGGGAGAGGCATCTTTGACAGTGAGGGGAGGAGAGCGTTGTGGAATCTAAATTTGTAATCCTGAAGGGAGCGATGGTGCCCAGAACGGAGACGGGACAACATCACTCTAGTTTGACGGGCCAAGGTTTGTTCTGTAGGAGGTATCTCTGTGAGACGCGCCTGAAGATCGGTTTCGATACGCGGAGATCGCTATTTTGTGTTAATTGAGTGTGAGTGTGTTTAAAAATGTGAGTTTCTGGGGGCATGGGGGGAGTGTATTGTAAATGTTAGAATAGTAGTACATGGCCGGTGTAACGTTTTTCCTTCTTGGCTCATATGATTGTTGTAATGTTTATTTTCTAAAGAGTGGTTATAGTTGAAAGTGATTTGCTATAGAATTTGCAGCCTATCAGGTAAAGATGGGCCTCTATAGGGAAAATTTTATTTTCCAGTTTGTAAGTGGTGGATAGGTGTAGAAAGGAGGTAGCCTGTTATTATTCTGAGAGCTTTGCTTTGAGCGACCTCTAGTTTTTGGATGTTTGTGATATCGCGGGAGCCCAAGCGGGCGATGCATAGTTTAAGATTGGGCGGATGTATTATCTGTATACTATTGAGAGGGACTCTTTGTGTTGGCCAAAATTTGTTCCGTTTAGTGTTTTCATCGCATCCAATATATGTGTGGCTCAAGAGGTAATATTGTTTATGTGGGAGGTGAATGTCATGTGTGGGTCGAAAGGTAAGCCAAGGATGGTGGGATGTTTAATGAGGGAATCTGTTGTTGGAAAGGAGAACTGTTGGATGGGTGTTTGACTCTCTTTTGTTAGGTGTGAATAAAGTGATAGAGGATATATATATATATATATATATATATATATATATATATATATATATATATATATATATATATATATATATATATATATATATATATATATATACCGGCCTATATATATATATATATATATATATATATATATATATATATATATTCCCTATATATATATATATATATATATATATATATATATATATAGAGTATCTTGTATATATATATATATATATATATATATATATATATATATATATATATATATATAGAGTATATATATATATATATATATATATATATATATATATATATATATATATATATATATATTAATATTTACATTATTATATATCTACATGTAAAGTTAATGATTCATGACAGGTTTCGTCTTGCCTTTTCGTTAGCAAATTTGTCAATAATATCTTCGTAATATAATTTTACGGTGAAATCATTTTCAATAGCAAGTACAGCAAGATGAACTAAACGCTGTTGGGACTGGGACGAACGTAAATAATTTTTAACCCTTCTAAGTGTGGAGAATGATCTTTCAGCTGAGCAGTTTGTCGCAAGAGTACATAAAAATAATTTTAAAGCAATATTCAGATTTGGATATATATCATGAAGGCTTTTGGTATATAAATATTTGTTTAATTGGGACAAGGTTTGACTGCCATTACCTTCTTCTAAAAGCAAACATTTTAAATGAATGCATTCTGCTCCAAAATCTTCTAAGTCGGATCGATAGATTTTTTTTAGTAATTTAGCTGATTTATGAATGTCGTCTGAGTCGGTTTCGGTGAGATTTGATAAGAATAAAAACTTTTCTGAAAATTCGCTGTATGCAAAACTTCGCCTATTTAATTCTGTTGACAGTTTATCTAATATACTATACTTATAGTATTGAAGCTTGCTTGAAGAATGCATATTTGATAATTTTCTTCTTTCTCAGATCTTAGTTTAGATACATTCTTGATGTCTTTTTGTGTAAAGATTTTCAATTTTTCTTTGGCACAATTTTCGTACGTTTCTAATGAGCTAATTTTATTAACTAAGTTACACTGAGAGTTATTCAAATTAATAACGGTGGCCACATCCATATCTTCAGGTTGCAATTTTTTATTTACAGAATCAAATCTTTCAAGTATTGGTTCCCATATTACAGACATAAAGATTATTTCATATGAACTCAATATTTTCAAAATTCCCTTTGCCTCTTGCTGAATGACTGGTCTCTCATTTTTATCTTCAGATATAGAGTTTAAAGCCTTAACAATATCTTCCAAACCTTTGTTTAGACTTTTACAAGCTTCTGCTCGAGCTGAGCACCTTGTCCCACATAGTGTTTTGACAGTATATTCTTTGAAGAAAGATTCTAAGATACCTCAACGATGCGTAGAGCCCGAGAAAAAATTATAAAGATTCTGAAGAAAAGCAAAAAAAGAAACCGCCTGTTTACAACATGTGGCAGCGCTAGATCCCACTAAATTAAGGGAATGAGCTGAACATGGTATGAAATATGCTAGATAGTTGACCTCATTAATTCTTGTCTGCAGGCCAGAATATATTCCTGACATATTAGCAGCATTATCATACGTTTGACCCCGACAACTGCTTATGTCTAATTCATTTGCTTTGAGAAAACTCATCACCGTTTCCGCTGATTCTTTACCTGCATGACCATTGACCAGGGTTTTTAATAAATCCTAAAAAGCTTTCTATAGGCTTACCTTCTTTGCTAACATATCTGATGATAAAGCTCAGCTGATCTTTATGAGTAATGTCTATAGTGGAATCAACAATAATAGAAAAATACTTACTTTCCTGAATTTCATTCACTATTTCACTGATTACCTTTCTAGCCATAATTTGGATAAGTTCTTCGTAAGTGCTATGTGATAAATAAGAAGTGCTTCTTTTGCCAGAATTTTGACATTGAGATAGGTGATTTTGTAAAAAAAAAAAAAGGGTCAAATTCTGCAATAAGTTCTAGACTCATAAAATTTCAATTTCAAACAGAGCCAGCTATTTCATCATCGCCTGGGAATGGTAACCGCCGTGAGGAAAGTTTCTTAATAACAGCAATATCTCTTTGTAGTACATTTCTCCAGTATTTTACTTCTTCTTCTAATTGAGAGAGCAGCTGCTTATCAACTCTACATAATGAATTACTTAGTCTCTTCAGCATCAACATACAATCACAATGGCGAACGAAATTTTCATGTTCAGTCAATCTTGTATTGCCATGCTTCCAATCGTTAAATCCTTCTGTTACAAACTGAGATACACCGCCTCCAAATAGTTTACACTGACCACAAAAGACGCATCCTTGACTGAGTTAGAGTACACTAAATAGTCACGTTTCACAACATTCCATTCAAAGTTTTCGTTCAAACAAGGATTTTTTTAAGAATCTACTTTTATCTGGATAAATTCTCTTAGAATTAAAAAAAAAATCTATGTCTGAATTTTGATCCCATTTTTGCAAAGTAGTCTCGCGTGGCTTCACTCAACCTTCCAATAAAATGGATCATCGCTTGTTATATTCCTTTGTCTTGTGCTTCGTCTACCTGATCACTATTCTCGACAGTAACGTAAGAAGTCAATGCATATGTTTCACGATTACCCGTATTATCGTTATCATCAATGACTTTTGAAATTACTTCAGATTCATTCTCACTCACGACAGATTCATTTGTCTTTGTGATAAAGAAGGAGTCTACTCTTGGTATTTTAGATAACACTTCATTTTCCTTTCCTTTAAAAAAATTTAGAGAGATAATATTTATGAAAAAATTGCAGGAAAATAGAAATATATATATATATATATATATATATATATATATATATATATATATATATATATATAT
This sequence comes from Trachelipus rathkii, assembly GCA_015478945.1. NCBI lineage: Eukaryota > Metazoa > Arthropoda > Malacostraca > Isopoda > Trachelipodidae > Trachelipus > Trachelipus rathkii. The sequence continues at coordinate 22,618 of JABUQX010022440.1, read as the reverse complement.
ATATATATATATATATATATATATATATATATAGTAATCTATTTATTCATATATCTATCAATATCACTGCAAATACAACCTATAGTTTTTTAAAAAATATTCCGCCCTCTAGAATTTGCCGCCCTCCAGAATTTGCCGCCCTGGGCCCGGGCCCATGGGGCCCATGCTTTAAATACGGCCATATATATATATATATATATATATATATATATATATATATATATATATATATATATATATATATATATATATATATATATATATATATATATATATATATATATATATATATATATATATAATATTATATCTCAAGAAAACTAGCTCATATTTCGCCTTGATATTTTAAATAGTTGATTTAAACAATTATGTTGTTGAATTAAATATTATATGCTTAAAAATTGTTAAAATGATTGTGAAAGCAAAAGCAAATTTTTAAAGCAACAAGAAAAATAAATCAAAAAAGTTATCCTTATTTGAATAACATATTCAATTATTTAAAAAATAAACATACGAAATTCCTGAGAATTTTATTCTCTTTGTATTATTAGAAAAAGAAGAAATTTGAAGATGAATAAAAAAGAAGAAAATCGTGGCATTCAAACCACGTATGCTATTGTTAATATATGATTCAAAGAATCCTATTTTTAACATTGAAGCGAATTATTTTTTTTATTTTTTTATTTTTTTTTAATATTCAAACGAATGTTTTGTGATATATTCATGAGGTAAACCCGAAATGATCCGAGGAAATTCGTCCCTTTTTAAATATTCATCTCAAAGGATTCCTTCTCCTCGTTTTCAATTTGCAACTTCTGGATTAATTTCAATCTCTTTTTCATCTTTTTAACTCAGTCGGAAATCAAGCATATTTGAGTATATATATATATATATATATATATATATATATATATATATATATATATATATATATATATATATATATATATATATATATATATATATATATATATATATATATATATATAATAACTGATGTAAATTAAAACAAAAATAAGTAAAATCATCGGAAACATTGTAATTGAGTAAAATAATTAAATTTCTGCTTATCAATAGCTTTTAATATTGTCTATTGTTTTATTATATATATATATATATATATATATATATATATATATATATATAGTTTGTTATATATATATATATATATATCTATATACTTATATATATATATATATATATCTAACTTTATGCAAATATCGTATATATTAATATATATATATATATATATATATATATATATATATATATATATATATATATATATATATATATATATATATATATATATATATATATATAGTTTTGTCAAATAATTGATTAAAATATTATATAAGATATAAATTAATGGATTAATTATTAAAGTATTTTTTAAACGTTGTTAAATTGCTCAGATATGCTAGTTGAGCATGAAACATTATTAAAAATGGGAAATCATAGAAAACAAAATATCAGTGCAACTTGTGTCTAAGGAATATTTATATTTTACAATTTTTTTAATCATAAATTTGTGTTAAAATTATACATATACAAGGTGCGGCAGAACCAGTTAAGCAGTTTTTTTGGGTTCACTGTTGGGGGTGAGTTGGGAGGCAGATGCTCGGGATCTCGTTTTCTTCCGCCGACATTCCCATTTTAGTATCGAACATGATGTGGACGGGAGTGCATCGCGGCTTTGCCATGCGGGCGTTTTATGGAAACAACAATTTTGTGATCGCGACACAATTAGCTTTACGGCGATGGTTCAACATTCTGCGTAACGATCCCGTTCCTCAGGCGAACACAATTCAGTCCTGGGTTAGACAATTAGAGTCAACTGGTAGTACACTACGAACAGATACACATAGCTGACGCAGATCCGTCAGAACACCAGAAAATGTGGATCGGGTAAGAGCATCGTTAGTGCCGTCGCCTCGACGTCTGCCCGACGGCATGCTGTTGCTAGGTGAAAATACTCAGGAACCGGGGGCCAAGATGTACAGAAAATAAATTTTGTATTGATAAAACACCCCTAAAGTATTTCACCCTGCTGGGATTCGAAACTGGACCCTAGCAGATGTACATGCAGGTGTTTGTTTGACCACCAGACCACGATGAACTTTTAGGGGTGTTTTATCAATACCAAATTACATTGCGTTTATTGCAATTTATTTTCTGTACATCTTGGCCCCCCGGTTCATGAGTATTTTCACCTTGCGCGGTACCCTGTTTGGCCCCAGGCCCAAGTGTGAACTGGGAGGCCTGCCGGAGGTTAGATGTCCTAGACATGCTTCACTCCATCTGGGAAGCCTTAGATTGCTTTCAGAGGAAAATGGCGGGTTTCCTTTAAGTTCATCGTGGTTTGGTGGTCAACCACCTGCACGTACATCTGCTAGGGTCCAGATTCGAATCCAAGCAGGGTGAAATACTTTAGGAGTGTTTTATCAGTACAATCAAAGCGTAATCATATTGCTTCCTGTTGGTGAATAAGGCGAATTCAACAGGGAAAGGTAAAATTCCTGTAGATACTTAGAATATATAAACGAAACCTAATACGAGGAGCTATCAAAGAACTACCATCAACTACTACCTGTGCAGAAGAGATATCTACAAGCTCT